>JAUMJK010001592.1:0-31312 GCA_033558105.1 Coccyzus lansbergi | reverse complement strand
CACTAAAGACTTCCCAGTAGCCCCTAAAGACCTCCTAGTAGCCCCCAAAAGCCTCCCAGTAGCCCCCAGTGCCCCCTAAAAGCCTCCCAGTAGCCCCTAAAGACCTCCTAGTAGCCCCCAAAAGCCTCCCAGTAGCCCCCAGTGCCCCCTAAAAGCCTCCCAGTAGCCCCCAAAGGCCTCCCAGCAGCCCCCAGTCCCCTCCCAGTAGCCCCCAAAGGCCTCCCAGCAGCCCCCAGTCCCCTCCCAGTTCAGCTGGAAGGGAACTGGCTGAGGAAGGCGCTGAAGTCCAGGTCCCCCAAGGAGGGGAGAGAATCTTCGGGGGCTCCCCCCCCCCCAACCCCCCCCAGACCCCCCAAATCAAGCCCCACCCCCGCCCCCCCCCTCCTCCTCCCCTTCCCCTCCCCCCCCAGTGCTCCCAGTTTGAGGGTGTCCCCCCCCCACCCCCCCCCGCACCAGGCGAGCGATGGCTTCGGGGTAGGAGAGCAAAGTGGGGGCCCCCACCACCTCACCCCCAAAATCTGGGGGGGGGGGAGCCCCGAAAGAGGAGGGGGGGGCCCCGAAAGAGGAGGGGGGGGCCCCGAAAGCCACGGGGGGGTCCCCGAAGGAGGAAGGGGGGGTCACGAAGGAGGAGGGGGGGTCCCCGAAACGAGAGGGGGGGTCGTCGGGGGACCCCAAGAGGCGCTGGACGTCGTCGGCGTCGATGGTGTCCAAGGCGGGGAAGTGGGGGTCCCCTAAGAGCCCCCCCAGATCGAAAGGGGGAGGGGGAGGAGGAGGAGGAGGAGGGGGTTGAGGAGGAAGGGGGGGTTGCGGCTCTTGGTTTTGGGGTGTCCCCCCCCCCACCCCCAGTTTCTCGTCCACTTGGAGCTGGAGAAGCGCTCGGCTCAGCGGCTCCGGGTCGGGGGGGGAGGCGGAGGGGGGGGCACCCCCAAACCCCCCCCCAAGGCCACGGGGGGAGCTGGAAAGGGGCAAAATGGGGGGGGGGGGGTGAAAGGGTTAAAAAAAAATGTAAACACACCCTCCCTAGTTGCCCTCCCGAACCCCAACTGCCCCCCCCAAACCCTCCAGATTTGCCCCACCCCCCCAACTGCCCCCCCCAAACCCCCCAGATTTGCCCCAACTGCCCCCCCCAACCCTCCAGATTTGCCCCAACTGCCCCCTCAACTACCCTCCCATATTTGCCCCCCCCCCTTACCGGCAGGGGGGGGCCGAGAGGGCACCGCGATGCGCCGGGGGGGGCGGGACTCGGGGGGCAATTGGGAACCTGGGGGGGGCAATTATTAGGGACCACAATTAACCCCCCCAGTGACCCCAATTACCCCCTTCAGGGGCCCAATTACCCCCCTAAGGGTCCCAATGACCCCCCTAAGGGCCCAATGACCCCCCTAGGGACCCCAATTACCCCCTTCAAGGGCCCAATTACCCCCCTAAGGGTCCCAATGACCCCCCTAAGGGCCCAATTACCCCCCTAGGGTCCCAATTACCCTCCCAGGGACCCCAATTTACCCCCCAGTGACCCCAATTACCCCCCTAAGGGTCCCAATTAACCCCTTCAGGGACCCCAATTACCCCCCTAAGGGTCCCAATTACCCCTCTAAGGCCCTAATTACCCCCTTAGGGAGCACAATTACCCCCCTAAGGGTCCCAATTAACCCCTTCAGGGCTCCCAATTACCCCCCTAAGGTCCCAATGACCCCCTTCAGGGCTCCCAATTACCCCCCCTAAGGGTCCCAATTACCCCCTTCAGGGACCCCAATTACCCCCCTAAGGGTCCCAATTACCCCCCAGTTCCCCCCCCCCCCAGGGACCCAATTTGCCCCCAGTTGCCCCCCAACTGCCGCCTTCCCCCCCCCAGTAGGTCCCAGTATGTCCCAGTTGCCCCCACCGGGCAGGGGGCTGCGCTGGACGAAGCTGCGGAAGGTGTCGCGCGTGCGCTTGCGCTTCTCCTCGATGCACTCCAGGTCCCCTGCACCAGTCACACCAGTCACCACTCCCAGTTAACCCCCAGTCACCTCCCAGTTAACCCCCAGTCACCTCCCAGTACCCCCAGTCACCTCCCAGTCACCCCCAGTTACCTCCCACTTAATCCCAGTCACCTCCCAGTCACCTCCCTGTACACCCAGTACCCCCCAGTCACCTCCCACTTAACCCCAGTCACCCCCAGTCACTCCCAGTCACCTCCCAGTTAAACCCAGTCACCCCCAGTCACCTCCCAATACACCCCAGTTACCTCCAGTCACCTCCCAGGTACTCCCAGTCACCTCCAGTCACCTCCCAATACACCCCAGTTACCTCCAGTCACCTCCCAGGTACTCCCAGTTACCTCCCAGTTCACCCCAGTCACCTCCCACTTAACCCAAGTCACCTCCCAATACACCCCAGTTACCTCCAGTCACCTCCCAGGTACTCCCAGTCACCTCCCAATACACCCCAGTCACCCCCAGTCACCTCCCACTTAACCCCAGTTACCTCCAGTCACCTCCCAGTTAACCCCAGTTACCTCCCACTTAACCCCAATCATCTCCCAGTCACCTCCAGTTCCTTCCTAGTAGTCCCCTGAGGCTCCCAGTAGCCCCCAAGTCGTTCTAATAGCCCTCAAGTCACTCACTAGCCTCTCAAGCCTCCTGGTAGCCCCTAAGTCACTCAGTAGCCCCTGGAGGCTCCCGATAGCCCCTAAGTCACTCAATAGCCTCTCAAGCCTCCCAGTAGCCCCTAAGTCACTCAGTAGCCCCTCAAGGCTCCCAATAGCCCTCAAGTCACTCAGTAGCCCCCAAGACATTCAATAGCTCCCAAGTCACTCAGTAGCCTCTCAAGACATTCAATAGCCCCTAAGTCACTCAATAGCCCCTCAAGGCTCCAAATAGCCCTCAAGTCACTCCTAAGTCACTCAGTAGCCCCTCAAGGCTCCCACTAGCCCTCAAGTCACTCCTAAGTCACTCAATAGCCCCTCAAGGCTCCCACTAGCCCTCAAGTCACTCCTAAGTCACTCAATAGCCCCTCAAGGCTCCCACTAGCCCTCAAGTCACTCCTAAGTCACTCAGTAGCCCCTAAGCCCCAATAGCCCCTAAGTCACTCAGTAGCTCCCAGAGGTTCCCAGTAGCCCCCAAGTCACTCAATAGCCCCTCAAGGCTCCAAATAGCCCTCAAGCCACTCAGTAGCCCCTCAAGGCTCCCAATAGCCCTCAAGTCCCTCCTAAGTCACTCACTAGCCCCTAAGCCCCTAAGTCACTCAGTAGCCCCTAAGTCACTCAATAGGCCCCTCAAGGCTCCCAATAGCCCCTAAGTCACTCAGTAGCCCCTCAAGGCTCCCAATAGCCCTCAAGTCACTCAGTAGCCCCCAAGACATTCAATAGCTCTCAATTCACTCAGTAGCCCCTCAAGGCTCCCACTAGCCCTCAAGTCACTCCTAAGTCACTCAGTAGCCCCTCAAGGCTCCCACTAGCCCTCAAGTCACTCCTAAGTCACTCAGTAGCCCCTCAAGGCTCCCACTAGCCCTCAAGTCACTCCTAAGTCACTCAGTAGCCCCTCAAGGCTCCCACTAGCCCTCAAGTCACTCCTAAGTCACTCAGTAGCCCCTAAGTCCCACTAGCCCCTAAGTCACTCAAGAGCCATCAAGTCACTCAGTAGCCCCTCAAGGCTCCCACTAGCCCCCAAGTCACTCCTAAGTCACTCAGTAGCCCCTCAAGGCTCCCACTAGCCCCCAAGTCACTCAGTAGCCCCTAAGTCACTCCATAGGCCCCTCAAGGCTCCCACTAGCCCCCAAGTCACTCAGTAGCCCCTCAAAGTACAGAGTAGCCCCCAAGACATTCAATAGCTCTCAAGTCACTCGGTAGCCCCCAAGACGCTCAACAGCTCTCAAGTCACTCAGTGGCTCACGGAGCCTCCCAGTAGCCCCTAAGTCACTCCACAGCCCCTCAAGGGTCCCAGTAGCCCCCAGTTCCCCCGGTAGCCGCACCGTGGTGGGGCAGGTAGCGGAAGTCCATGGGCTGGCTGCGCTGGCGGTCGGAGGGCCGCTGCAGCTGGAGGCGGACGGTGACGGGTTGCCGCAGGGCCGGCTCGCGGAAAGGGGGGGTGCGGAAGACGATGGCCACTTGCCGGTGGACGTCGGCCTGGGCGAAGGAGCCCTTGGCCTCCCAGCCCTCGGCCGAGAAGCGCACCTCGATGTCCTCTGCATGGGGGGGGGGGGGAGGGAGGGAGGGAAGGGGTTAACCGAGAGCTACTGGGGGGGTCCCAGAGGGGTTTGGGGGGGACCTGGGACCTCTAGGGAGAACCAAGGCTTGATGGGCTCTGTGGGCAGCGAGGGGTTAATGGCACATCAAGGGGGTTTGGGGTGACCCAGAGGGGGTTTGGGGGGAACCCAGAGGGTTTTGGGGGGTTCAGAGGGGTTTGGGGGTCTCAGAGGGGTTTGGGGGGGACCTGGGACCTCTAGGGAGAACCAAGGCTTGATGGGCTCTGTGGGCAGCGAGGGGTTAATGGCACATCAAGGGGGTTTGGGGGACCCAGAGGAGGTTTGGGGGGGACCCGGGACCTCTAGGGAGAACCAAGGCTTGATGGGCTATGTGGGCAGGAAGGGGTTAATGGCACATCAAGGGGGTTTGGGGTGACCCAGAGGGGGTTTGGGGGACACTGAGAGGTTGGGGGGATCTAGAAGGCGTTTGGGGGTCTCAGAGGGGTTTGGGGGGGACCCGGGACCTCTAGGGAGAACCAAGGCTTGATGGGCTCTGTGGGCAGCGAGGGGTTAATGGCACATCAAGGGGGTTTGGGGGACCCAGAGGGGGTTTGGGGGGTTCAGAGGGGTTTGGGGGGACCTAGAGGAGGTTTGGGGGGGACCCGGGACCTCTAGGGAGAACCAAGGTTTGATGGGCTCTGTGGGCAGCGAGGGGTTAATGGCACATCAAGGGGGTTTGGGGGGACCTAGAGGGGGTTTGGGGGTCTCAGAGGGGTTTGGGGGGGACCCAGGACCTCTAGGGAGAACCAAGGCTTGATGGTGTCTGTGGGCAGCGAGGGGTTAATGGCACATCAAGGGGGTTTGGGGTGACCCAGAGGTGGTTTGGGGAGACTCAGAGGGGTTTGGGGGGACTCAGAGAGGTTGGGGGGATCCAGAAGGGGTTTGGGGGTCTCAGAGGCGTTTGGGGGGGACCCAGGACCTCTAGAGAGACCCAAGGCTTGATGGTGTCTGTGGGCAGCGAGGGGTTAATGGCACATCAAGGGGGTTTGGGGTGACCCAGAGGGGGTTTGGGGGACACTGAGAGGTTGGGGGGTTCAGAGGGGTTTGGGGGTCTCAGAGGGGTTTGGGGGGGACCCAGGACCTCTAGGGAGAACCAAGGCTTGATGGGCTCTGTGGGCAGCGAGGGGTTAATGGCACATCAAGGGGGTTTGGGGAACCCAGAGGAGGTTTGGGGGGAACCCAGAGGGGGTTTGGGGAGACTCAGAGAGGTTGGGGGGAACTCAGAGGGGTTTGGGGGGGACCTGGGACCTCTAGGGAGAACCAAGGCTTGATGGGCTCTGTGGGTAGTGAGGGGTTAATGGCACATCAAGGGGGTTTGGGGTGACCCAGAGGGGGTTTGGGGGGTTCAGAGGGGTTTGGGGGGACCTAGAGGAGGTTTGGGGGGGACCCGGGACCTCTAGGGAGAACCAAGGCTTGATGGGCTCTGTGGGCAGCGAGGGGTTAATGGCACATCAAGGGGGTTTGGGGTGACCCAGAGGGGGTTTGGGGGGGACCCAGAGGTGCTTGGGGAGACCTAGAGGGGTTTGGGGGGGCCCAGAGGGGGTTTGGGTGACCCAGAGGGGGTCTGGGTGACCCAGAGGGGGTTTGGGAGGACCCAGAGGTTTTTGAGGTCCCTTTGGGGGGTTCGAGGTTGGGGTTTTGGGGGTTCCTGTTGGGTGGGGGGGGTGTGTGTTGGATTTTTTGGGGTGTCCCCCCCTTCCCACCCCAGACACCTTTCTGGACTTTGTCGCAGAGCAGGAAGATCTCGTCCCCTCCGCGGCAGGTGCCGCAGTTGCGGTTGACGCGGCAGATGCGAAGCTCGGCCGCACTCGGGGCTCCTGGTTGGGGGTGACGGACATATAGGGCCATACAGGGTCGTATAGGGTCACGTGGGGTCATACAGGGACACACAGGGTCATATAAGGTTATATAGGGAGACACAGGGACACACAGGGTCATATAAGGTTATATAGGGAGACACAGGGTCACACAGGGTCATATAAGGTTATATAGGGAGACACAGGGTCACACGGGGTCATATAAGGTTATATAGGGAGACACAGGGTCACACAGGGTCATATAAGGTTATATAGGGAGACACAGGGTCACACAGGGTCATATAAGGTTATATAGGGAGACACAAGGTCACACAGGGTCATATAAGGTTATATAGGGAGACACAGGGTCACACAGGGTCACAACAAGGTCATATAGGGTCGTAGAGTGGGACACAGGGGTATATAGGGTCATACAGGGTCACATAGGGGGACACAGGGGTATATAGGGTCATACAGGGTCACATAGGGGGACACAGGGGTATATAAGGTCATACAGGGTCATATGAGGTCATACAAGGTCATATAGGGTCATACAAGGTCACGCAGAGTCATATAGGGTCGTATAGGATGACACAGGTGTACATAAGGTCATGCAGGGTCATATAGGGTCATACGGGGTCATATAAGGTCACATAGAGAGACACGAGGTCAGACCGGTCCTACAAGGTCATATGGGGTCATGTAGAGCCATGTAAAGTCAAATGGGGTCATATAGGGTCATACGGGGTCCTACAGAACCATATCAGGTGATGTGGGGTCACATAAGGTCATATAGGGTCATACAGGCTCACATAGAGTGACGCGATAAAGAGTGACAAGGGGTCATACAGGGTGACACGAGGTCGTATGAAGCGACACTGCATGACACAAGGTCACATGGGGTCACACCGGGTCATACGGGGTCACACAGGGTGACACAAGGTCATACGGGATCATACAGGACATGATACATCATACATGAGGCCATACGGGGTCCTATAGGATGACAGCGGTGGGGGTGACACTGGGGGTGACACTGGGGGTGACACTAAGGGGGGAGACATGGGGGGTTACACTCTGGGGGTGACACTGTGGGAGTGATGGGGGGTGACACTAAAGGGACGGTGACACTTGGGGGGTGACACTGTGGGGTTGACACTAAGGGGGTGGCACTGGGGTGGGTGACACTGGGGGTGACACTAATGGGGGTGACACTTGGGGGGTGACACTAAGCGGGTGGCACTGGGAGTGACACTAAGGGAGATGACACTAAGGGGGTAACACTGTGGGGGTGACACTGGGAGGGTGACACTGTGGGGGTGACACTAAGGGTGTGATGCTGGGGGATGACACTGGGGGTGACACTAAGGGATTTACACTAAGGGGAGTGACACTAAGGGGAGTGACACTAAGAGGGATGACACTGTGGGGGTGACACTGGGGGTGACACTAAGGGGGGTAACACTGTGGGGGTGACACTGGGGGCGTGACACGGGGTGACACAAGGTCACATGGCGTCATACCGGGTCACACGGGGTGACGTGAGGGCCATTTGGGGTCACACAGGGTGACACGAGGTCACACGGGATCACACAGGATCACATGGGGTCCTATAGGGTGACACTAAGGGGGGTGACACTCACGGTTGTCATAAACCGGCTGGGACAGGACCGGGGGGAGGGCCCTGAGGGTCCCCCCCGGCCCCCCCACCCACACCTGGAAGCAGAGACGCACAGAGCTCAGGTCGTACTCTCCCCCTCGCTGCTCCGGAGGCACTGGCACCAGTACAAACCAGTAAGAACCAGTACAGACCAGTAACCCCCCCCATCCAGCACCCACACCCGCCCCCCCCACCCCATCCCAGCTCTCCCAGTAAACCCCCCCAATGCCCTCAACAACCCCCAAACCACCTCCCAGTGCCCTCCAACGCCCTTCTGAGTGCTCCCAGTCCCTCCCAGTCCTCCTCCCAGTCTCTCCCAGTCGCTCCCAGTACCGTTGAAGGGGTTGTTGTTGGTGCGGATCCTCTCGGCCACGGCCGCTTCCAGTTCCCGTTTTTTCACGCACTGGATCCCCAGATTCTGGAAACTGAAGCCAAACACCCCCCCCGACCAGTCACTCCCAGTCCCTCCCAGTCACCTCCCTAGGCCTCCCCAGGAACCCTCACACCCCCTTCCAGTAACTCCCAGGACCTCCCAGTAGCTCCCAGTCTCCCCCAGTCCCTCTAATGGCTCCCTCAGTGCCTCCCAGTTGCTTCCAGTCCCTCCCAGTAACCCTCCCAGTCCCTCCCACTGCCCCCCACTCCCTCCCAGTCCCTCTAGACCCTCTAATAGTCCTCCCTGTGCCTCCCAGTAGCCCCCACAGCCTCTCCCAGTCCCTCCCAGTGACCTCCCAGTCGCTCCCACTCCCTCACAGTAGCTTCCAATCCTTCCCAGTGGCTCCCAGTCCCTCCCAGTGCCCCCCAGTCACACTCCCAGTCCCTCCAGACCCTCTACCTCTCCTCCCAGTGCCCCCCAATACCCCCCCAACCCCTTCCAATGGCTCCTTTAGTCCCTCCCAGTGCCTCCCAGTAACCCTCCCAGTGGCTCCCAGTCCTTCCCAGTGCCCCCACTCCCTCCCAGTAACACTCCCAGTCCCTCTAGACCCTCTACCTCTCCTCCCAGTGCCCCCCAATACCCCCAACCCCTTCCAATGGCTCCTTCAGTCCCTCCCAGTTGCTTCCAGACCCTCCCAGTAACCCCCAGTCCCTCCCAGTCCCTCTAGACCCTCTAATAGTCCTCCCTGTGCCTCCCAGTAGCCCCCACAGCCTCTCCCAGTCGCTCCCACTCCCTCACAGTAGCTTCCAATCCCTCCCAGTCCCTCCCACTGGCCCCCAGTCCCTCCCAGTGCCCCCTAGTCCCTCCCAGTAACACTCCCAGTCCCTCCAGACCCTCTACCTCTCCTCCCAGTGCCCCCCAATACCCCCAACCCCTTCCAATGGCTCCTTCAGTCCCTCCCAGTTGCTTCCAGACCCTCCCAGTAACCCCCAGTCCCTCTAGACCCTCTAATAGTCCTCCCTGTGCCTCCCAGTAGCCCCCACAGCCTCTCCCAGTCCCTCCCAGTGACCTCCCAGTCGCTCCCACTCCCTCACAGTAGCTTCCAATCCCTCCCAGTAACCCTCCCAGTCCCTCCCACTGGCCCCCAGTCCCTCCCAGTGCCCCCTAGTCCCTCCCAGTAACACTCCCAGTCCCTCCAGACCCTCTACCTCTCCTCCCAGTGCCCCCCCAATACCCCCCCAACCCCTTCCAATGGCTCCTTCGGTCCCTCCCAGTTGCTCCCAGACCCTCCCAGTAACCCCCAGTCCCTCTAGACCCTCTAATAGTCCTCCCTGTGCCTCCCAGTAGCCCCCACAGCCTCTCCCAGTCCTTCCCAGTGACCTCCAAGTCACTCCCACTCCCTCACAGTAGCTTCCAATCCTTCCCAGTGGCTCCCAGTCCCTCCCAGTGCCCCCCAGTCACACTCCCAGTCCCTCCAGACCCTCTACCTCTCCTCCCAGTGCCCCCCAACCCCTTCCAATGGCTCCTTTAGTCCCTCCCAGTGCCTCCCAGTAACCCTCCCAGTGGCTCCCAGTCCCTCCCAGTGCCCCCTAGTCCCTCCCAGTAACACTCCCAGTCCCTCCAGACCCTCTACCTCTCCTCCCAGTGCCCCCCAATGCCCCCCAACCCCTTCCAATGGCTCCTTTAGTCCCTCCCAGTGCCTCCCAGTAACCCTCCCAGTTGCTCCCAGTCCTTCCCAGTGCCCCCACTCCCTCCCAGTAACACTCCCAGTCCCTCTAGACCCTCTACCTCTCCTCCCAGTGCCCCCCCAATACCCCCCCAACGCCTTCCAATGGCTCCTTCGGTCCCTCCCAGTTGCTCCCAGTCCCTCCCAGTAGCTCCCAGTCAGCGGGACCTGTGGACGCTGCGCTCGGGGGGCAGGTCGGCCTCGTAGTAGCCGTGGCGACAGTCCTTGCCCACCAGCTCGTGGGGGTGGGGCCGGTGAGGGGGGTCCTTGGTCACCAGCGACACCCGAACCCGGGCAGGACCCCGATAGTTGGTCACCTGCGTTCCCCAAACTGGGTTAGACTGGTTTGGACTGGTTTTTGGACTGGGTTAGACTGGTGGGGACTGAGGGGTCAAGTGGATGGTGGGGGTAGAGCTCCTTAGAGTGGGAGGTGATGGGAGGACACACAGAGGCTGAGCACATACTGGTTTATACTGGTTTCGACTGGGTTATATCGCCTTATAATAGATTATATTGGTTTATAATAGGTTATATTGGCTTATAATAGGTTATACTGGGTTATACTGGTTTGGACTGGAGCATTGCGAATAGACTCAAATGGATGGGGAGGGGGGGGGTGAGCTCCTTAGAGTGGGAGGTGATGGGAGGACACACAGAGGCTGAGCCCGTACTGGTTTATACTGGTTTGGACTGGGTTAGATTGCCTTATAATGGATTATATTGGCTTATAATAGGTTATATTGGCTTATAATAGGTTATATTGGGTTAGACTGGTTTGGACTGGGACATGGGGAAGAGATTCGGAGAGAGATGGGAGGGAGGGGCTGAGCTCCTTAGAGTGGGAGACACACACAGGGGCTGAGCCCATACTGGTTTATACTGGTTTGGACTGGGTTATATCGCCTTATAATAGGCTATATTGGCTTATAATAGGTTATATTGGCTTATAATAGGTTATATTGGCTTATAATAGGTTATACTGGGTTAGACTGGTTTGGACTGGGACATGGGGAAGAGAGTCAGAGAGAGATGGGAGGGAGGGGCTGAGCTCCTTAGAGTGGGAGACACACACAGGGGCTGAGCACATACTGGTTTATACTGGTTTGGACTGGGTTAGATTGGCTTATAATAGGCTATATTGGCTTATAATAGGTTATACTGGGTTAGACTGGTTTGGACTGGAGCACTGGGAATAGACTCAAATGGATTGGGGGTTGGGGGGGGGGGTGAGCTCCTTAGAGTGGGAGGTGATGGGAGGACACACAGGGGCTGAGCACATACTGGTTTATACTGGTTTGGACTGGGTTAGATTGCCTTATAATAGGTTATATTGGCTTATAATGGATTATATTGGCTTATAATAGGTTATACTGGGTTAGACTGGTTTGGACTGGGACATGGGGAAGAGATTCGGAGAGAGATGAGAGGGAGGGGCTGAGCTCCTTAGAGTGGGAGACACACACAGGGGCTGAGCCCATACTGGTTTATACTGGTTTGGACTGGGTTATATCGCCTTATAATAGGTTATATTGGCTTATAATAGGTTATACTGGGCTATACTGGTTTGGACTGGAGCATTGCGAATAGACTCAAATGGATGGGGAGGGGGGGGGTGAGCTCCTTAGAGTGGGAGGTGATGGGAGGACACACAGGGGCTGAGCACATACTGGTTTATACTGGTTTGGACTGGGTTAGATTGCCTTATAATAGGTTATATTGGCTTATAATAGGCTATATTGGCTTATAATAGGTTATACTGGGTTAGACTGGTTTGGACTGGGACATGGGGAAGAGATTCGGAGAGAGATGGGAGGGAGGGGCTGAGCTCCTTAGAGTGGGAGACACAAACAGGGGCTGAGCCCATACTGGTTTATACTGGTTTGGACTGGGTTATATCGCCTTATAATAGGCTATATTGGCTTATAATAGGTTATACTGGGCTATACTGGTTTGGACTGGAGCACTGGGAATAGACTCAAATGGATGGGGACGGGGGGGGGGTGAGCTCCTTAGAGTGGGAGGTGATGGGAGGACACACAGGGGCTGAGCACATACTGGTTTATACTGGTTTGGACTGGGTTAGATTGGCTTATAATGGATTATATTGGCTTATAATAGGTTATACTGGGTTAGACTGGTTTGGACTGGGACATGGGGAAGAGATTCGGAGAGAGATGAGAGGGAGGGGCTGAGCTCCTTAGAGTGGGAGACACACACAGGGGCTGAGCCCATACTGGTTTATACTGGTTTGGACTGGGTTATATCGCCTTATAATAGGTTATATTGGCTTATAATAGGTTATACTGGGCTATACTGGTTTGGACTGGAGCATTGCGAATAGACTCAAATGGATGGGGAGGGGGGGGGGTGAGCTCCTTAGAGTGGGAGGTGATGGGAGGACACACAGGGGCTGAGCACATACTGGTTTATACTGGTTTGGACTGGGTTAGATTGGCTTATAATAGGTTATATTGCCTTCTAATAGATTATATTGGCTTATAATAGGTTATATTGGCTTATAATAGGTTATACTGGGTTAGACTGGTTTGGACTGGGACATGGGGAAGAGAGTCAGAGAGATGGGAAGGAGGGGTTGAGCCCCTTGAGGCTGGAAGGGGGCACAAGGTTTACTGGGAGGCGGCAGTGGAGGGGGTTACTGGGCTGGCGGCCGCGCCGAGGGCTCCGTACTGGTTTATACTGGTTCGTACTGGTTTGTAGCGGGACTCACGCGGATGGTGGGGTGGGTGCGGGTGGTGTCGGTGCTGTGCTCCCCGGGGATGCTCCCGGCCGAGCGTCCCTCGCACTTGTAGCGGAAGCGCATCCCTCGAGCCTTGGGCTGCTCCAGGATCTCCACGGCCGGGGGGGCTGGGGGGGCAGGGCCCACCTCCCCCACCTCTGCCGACACCCCCACAACTTAGGGGGGGGGACCCCCTAGAACCCCCCATAGGGACCCCCCAATAGACACCCACCCATAGAGACCCCCCCATAGAGATTGGGACCCCCATAGGGACCCCCCCCTCCCCCATAGAGACCCCCTTAGGAACTCCCCCCATAGGGATTGGGACCCCTATAGGGACCCCCCCCCCTCCCCTTATAAAGACTGGGACCCCCTTAGGGAACCCCCCCCATAGAGACCCCCTCCCCATAGAGAACCCCCTAAAGGGATTGAGACCCCCCCTTAGGGACCCCCCCCATAGAGACCCCTCCCCATAGAGAACACCCCTATAGGGATTGGGACCCCCCATAGACACCCCCCTCCATAGATACCCCCCCCCCACTAGGGATTGGGACCCCCTTAAGGACCCCCTTCCCCTAGAGAACCCCCCATAGGGATTGAGACCCCCTTTAGGGGCCCCCCCATAGAGACCCCTCCCACATAGAGAACCCCCACATAGGGATTGGGACCCCCTTAGGGACCCCCCGTAGGAATTGGGACCCCCATAGGGACCCCCCCATAGAGACCCCCCATAGAGAACCCTCCCATAGGGACTGGGACCCCTTTAAGGACCCCCCCATCCCTTATAAAGACTGGGACCCCCTTAGGGAAGCCCTTAAAGGGACACAGAGACACCCTTAGGGATCCCCCCCTATAGAGCTCCCCCCACACATAGAGACCCAGGGACCCCCTCATAGAGCCCCCCAAAATAGAGCCCCCCCCACATAGAGACCCCCTTAGGGACCCACTCATCCCATGGGGACCCCCTATAGAGACCCAGGGACCCCCACATAGAGACACCCCCACAGAGGGACCCCCTCATAGAGCCCCTCCCACATGGAGCCCCAGGGACCCCCTTAGGGACCTCCTCATCCCACACAGAGACAGGGACTCCCCTATAGAGACACCCCCCCCCCCCCCCATAGAGATGGGGACCCCCCTATAGAGACCTCCCCACATAGAGACCCAGGGACCCCCTTAGGGACCCCCTCATCCCACGGTGACCCCCCTATAGAGACCCGGGGACCCCCTCATAGAGCCCCCCCCCCCTCCACATACAGATGGGGACCCCCCTCATAGAGCCTCCCCAACATAGAGCCCCCCCCCACACACACACAGAGCCCCAGGGACCCCCTTAGGAACCCCCTTCATCCCATGGGGTCCCCCTATAGAGACCCCCCCCCCCCCATATAGAGCCCCCCTTCCCCCCAGAGACCCCTTAGGCCCCCCCCCCCAACGCCGAAAGACAGGGACTCCCCTATAGAGACCTCCCCACATAGAGACCCAGGGACCCCCTTATAGAGACACCCCCCCCCCCCCATAAAGCCTCCCCCCTCCCCCACACAGAGATCCAGGGACCCCCTTAGGGACCCCCACGTCCTATGAGGACTCCCCTATAGAAACTCAGGGACCCCCTTAGAGACACCCCCCCGCGCCCCCCCATAGAGATCCCCCCTATAGAGACCCCCCCCCCCCCAGAGACCCAGGGACCCCCTTGGGGACCACTCCCCCACACAGAGCCAGGGACTCCCCTCACAGAGCCCCCCCCAACATAGAGAACCCCCCTATAGAGACCCAGGGACTCCCCCATAGAGACTGGGACCCCTTTAGGGACACCCCCCCCCCCCCCCCATAGGTTCCCCCCCCAACTCACCCTGCGCCCCCCAGTCCTGCTGCAGGAGGAAGGGCAGGAGATCCGGGGGGTCACTGGGTGGGGGGGGGAAGAGGGGGAGGCTCTTTGACTGGTTTATACTGGTTTAGAACTGGTCCCTCCCCCCCCATCCATCTCCGTTTATACTTAAAGCAGCCTCGTTAACCCTGGAACCTAACGACGGTTCCCCCCCCCCCCCCTCCCCAAGCCTTCTGACGTCACGAGAAGAGGTAAAAGGGGGGGGGGGGGTCGAACCCCCAAAATAAAAGGGGGGGGGAGGGGGGCACTCACCGTCCTCCATGTTGGGGGGAGGGGGGGTCCCAGAGAAAGGGGGGGAGGGGGTGGGAGGGGGGGAGGGGAGAGAGAGGCCCCTCAAGTCGCAGCTTTTGCGGAAGCGCCGCCGCCTCCTCCTCCTCCTCTCCTCCCACGTGACCAGCGCTGCCGGGAAGGCCACGCCCCCCTCTCCTCCTCCCGGAGCGGAAGCGGGCGGGGCCAGAGCCGGAAGCGTCGGCGTCCCGGAGCCCGGAAGCGGGAGGATGGCGGAGGTGGTGAGCCCGGGGAGACCCCGAAAAGACCCTCCAGCCCCTCCAACCCACTCCCCCAAATCCTTCCCCTTCCCCTAACCCTTCCCTCTTAGCCTCTCGGTACCCCCCTAAACCGCCCGCTTCCAATTCTCGGTGCCCCTTCGAAATCGCCCCCCCTTCCTCCAATTCCGGTGCTCCCCCTAAATGGCTCCCCCCAACCCGGTGCTCCCCCCAATGCTGTCGTCCCCCCCCCCCCCCCTCTCCCCAGGGCGAGGTGTGTGAGGGCTGCCGCCTGCCGGTGCTGCGCAGGAACCAGGACAACGAGGACGAGTGGCGTGAGCGGAGGGGGCGGGGCCTGAGCCAAGAGGGGGCGGGGTCTGCGGAGAGGGAGGAGCCTCATTAATATGCGGGAGGGAGGGGGCGTGGTCTGGTTGGGGCATGTGAATGAGGGGGCGTGCTCTGACCCTGACCGGTGCACGTGATTTTGAGGGGCGTGGCCTAGATGGAGGGAGATGTCTGATTGGTCGGGGGCGTGGCCTGTTGGGGGGTATATTGTGGGGGGCGTGGCCTTACTAGTGCACGTGACTATGGGGGAGTGGCCTGGGTGGGGTATATATTTGTGCACGTGCTGAGGGGGGGCGTGGCTTTAATTTATGGGGGCGTGGCCTGCTGGGGTGTGTATTTGCTGAGGGGGCGTGGCCTTGCTAGGTTATTTGACTATGGGGCGTGGTCTAGGTGGGGGTATGACTGCACGTGCTGAGGGGGCGTGGCTTTAATTTGTGGGGGCGTGGCCTGTGTGTGAGGCGTCTGGTGTCTGTGATGAGGGGGGCGTGGCCTGAGTGGCGCACGTGATTTTTGTGGCCTAAGCGGGGAGGCGGAGCCTGGTGGGTGTGAGGGAGGGGAAAGGGGGGGCGTGGCCTGGGTAGTGCTTGTGAATCATGAGGGGCGTGGTCTGTGTATGAGGCGTGGCTAAGGGGTCCCAATAGAGCAATAGGAGGGAGAGTGGGGGCGTGGCTTGATGCCCAGAGTGGGCGTGGCTAAGGAGTCCCAATAGAGCAATAGGGGAGGGTTATATGGATTGGTGGGGGGGGGGGGGTGGAGGCGTTTTGGGGGGTCAGGGGGTCCCCAGGGTCACCTTTTGAGGTGAGAGGGGCTAGAAAAGGGGGTGCTGACCCCCACCTTGCTCCCCCTGCCCAGCTCTGGCCGAGATCCTGAGCGTGAAGGACATCAGCGGCAGAAAACTCTTCTATGTCCACTACATCGATTGTGAGTGAGGGGATGGGGGGGGGGACATGGCCGGGGGGGGGGACATGGGGACATTGGGGAGGGTCTGGGGGGACATAGAGGGGACATTGGGGGGGTTTGGGGACACATAGAGGGGACATGGGGACATTAAGAGGTGTCTGGGAGGACATAGAGGGGACATGGGGACATTAGGGGGTGTCTGGGGGGACATAGAGGAGACATTAGAAGGTGTCTAGGGGGACATAGAGGGGACATTGGGGGGACATGGGGACACATAGAGGGGACATGGGGACATTGGGGGTGTCTGGGGGGACATAGAAGGGACATTAGGGGGTGTCTGGGGGGACATGGAGGGGACATGGGGACATTGGGGGGTGTCTGGGAGGACATAGAGGGGATATAGAAGGGACATTGGGGGTCCCTGGGGGGACATAGAGGGGACATTGGGGGGGTTTGGGGACACATAGAGGGAACATGGGGACATTGGGGGTCCCTGGGGGGACATAGAAGGGACATTAGGGGGTCCCTGGGGGGACATGGAGGGGACATGGGGGGAAGTCCTAGAGGTGCCACCTCCTCCTTGTCACCCTCTGTGTTCCCTCTGGTGTCCCCAAGAGGAGCTCTGAGGGGACATGAGGAGCTCTGAGGGGACTCGGGAGGCTCTGAAGGGACATTAGGAGCTCTGAGAGGATTCAGGAGGCTCTGAGGGGACTCAGGGAGCTCTGAGGGGACTCAGGGAGCTCTCAGGGGACTTGAGGAGCTCTGAGGGGACATTAGTAGATCTGAGGGGACATTAGGAGCTCTGAGGGGACTTGGGGAGGTCTGAAGGGACACTGAGGGGCTCTGAGGGGACTCAGGAGGCTCTGAGGGGACATTAGGAGACTCCGAGGGGACTCAGGGAGCTGTGAAGGGACATCAGGAGCTCTGAGAGGATTCAGGAGGCTCTGAGGGGACATCAGGAGCTCTGAAGGGACATTAGGAGGCTCTGAGGGGACTTGGGAGGCTCTGAGGGGACATGAGGAGCTCTGAGGGGACATCAGGAGCTCTGAAGGGACATTAGGAGGCTCTGAGGGGACTTGGGGAGCTCTGAGGGGACTTGAGGAGCTCTGAGGGGACTTGGGGAGCTCTGAGGGGACATTAGGAGCTCTGAGGGGACTCAGGGAGCTCTGAGAGGATTCAGGAGGCTCTGAGGGGACATTAGGAGACTCCGAGGGGACTCAGGGAGCTGTGAAGGGACATCAGGAGCTCTGAGAGGATTCAGGAGGCTCTGAGGGGACATCAGGAGCTCTGAAGGGACATTAGGAGGCCTTGAGGGGTCTTGGGAGGCTCTGAGGGGACATCAGGAGCTCTGAGGGGACATCAGGAGCTCTGAGGGGACTTGAGGAGCTTTGAGGGGACTCAGGGAGCTCTGAGGGGACACTAAGGGGCTCTAAGGGGACATCAGGAGGCTCTGAGGGGACTTGGGGGGCTCTGAGGGGACTCAGGAGGCACTGAGGGGACACTGAGGGGCTCTGAGGGGACTTGGAAGGCTCTGAGGGGACATGAGGAGCTCTGAAGGGACATCAGGAGGCTCTGAAGGGACATCAGGAGGCTCTGAGGGGACATCAGGAGCTCTGAGGGGACATCAGGAGCTCTGAGGGCACATTAGGAGCTCTGAGGGGACTCAGGGAGCTCTGAGGGGACATGGAGGGTTCCGAGGGGACTCGGTGAGGTGACACTTGTCCCCGTGTCCCCCAGTCAACAAGCGGCTGGACGAATGGGTGACGCAGGAGCGCCTGGACCTGAGCCGCGTCCAGGTCCCTCGCAAAGAAGCCAAGACGCCCACCAAGAACGGGCTCCCCGGCTCCCGGCCCGGCTCACCGGAGAGGGACGCGGTGAGGGGACACGGGGACATGGCGGGGGGGGCGGCCGGGATGGAGCTTGGGGACACTTTGGGGCTCTGAGGGACACTTTGGGGCTCCAGAGGATGGTTTGGGGACAGTTTGTGGCTCCAAAGGATGGTTTGGGGACAGTTTGTGGCTCCAAAAGATGGTTTGGGGACAGTTTGGGGCTCCAAAGGATGGTTTGGGGACAGTTTGTGGATCTGAGGGGACATCAGGGGCAGTTTGGGGACAGCTTGTGGCTCCAAAGGACAGTTTGGGGCCAGTTTGTGGCTCCAGAGGATGGTTTGGGGACAGTTTGTGGCTCCAAAGGATGATTTGGGGACAGTTTGTGGCTCCAGAGGATGGTTTGGGGACAGTTTGTGGCTCCAAAGGATGATTTGGGGACAGTTTGTGGCTCCAGAGGATGGTTTGGGGACAGTTTGTGGCCCTGAGGGGACATCAGGGGCAGTTTGGGGACAGTTTGTGGCTCCAGAGGATGGTTTGGGGACAGTTTGTGGCTCTGAGGGACAGTTTGGGGACAGTTTGTGGCTCCAAAAGATGGTTTGGGGACAGTTTGTGGCTCTGAGGGGACATCAGGGGCAGTTTGGGGACAGTTTGTGGCTCCAGAGGATGATTTGGGGACAGTTTGTGGCTCCAAAGGATGGTTTGGGGACAGTTTGTGGCTCCAAGGGACAGTTTGGGGACAGTTTGTGACTCTGAGGGGACATCAGGGCCAGTTTGGGGCCAGTTTGTGGCTCTGAGGGATGGTTTGGGGACATTTTGTGGTTCTGAGGGGACATCAGGGGCAGTTTGGGGACAGGAGGTGGCTCCGAGGGACAGTTTGGGGACAGTTTGTGGCTCCAAAGGATGGTTTGGGGACAGTTTGTGGCTCTGAGGGGACATCAGGGACAGGTTGGGGACACTTTGTGGTTCTGAGGGGACATCGGGGACAGTCTGGGGACAGTTTGTGGCTCTGAGGGATGGTTTGGGGACATTTTGTGGTTCTGAGGGGACATCAGGGACAGTGTGGGGACAGCTTGTGGCTCTGCTGTCACCCTGGGGACATCCTCAACCCCTCGTGGGACCTTGGGGACATCTCCGAAGCGCAACGGAGCCCCGGGGGACGCGTCCCTGTCACCTGAGGAGACCTTGGGGACATTTCCCAGAGCCGGTAGGACCTTGGGGACATTTCCCAGTCCTTCTCTGAGACCTTGGGGACATCCGCAGCTCCCTCGAAGGGACCTGGGGGACATCTCCAGGCCTTGGTGGCACCTTGGGGACATCCCAGACCTTCTAAGGGACCTTAGGGACATCGTGATGTCCTTTTAAAGGACCTTGGGGACCTCTCCAGCCCCTTGGTGGCACCTTGGGGACATCCCAGCCCCTCCATAGGCTCTTGGGGACATCCTGAACTCCCTTTAAGGGACCTTGGGGACATCTCCAGCCCTCGGTGGCACTTTGGGGACATCCCAGCCCCTCCATAGGCTCTCGGGGACATCCTGAACTCCCTTTAAGGGACCTTGGGGACGTCTCCAGCCCTCGGTGGCACTTTGGGGACATCCCAGCCCCTCCATAGGCTCTCGGGGACATCCTGAACTCCCTTTAAGGGACCTTGGGGACGTCTCCAGCCCTCGGTGGCACTTTGGGGACATCCCAGCCCCTCCATAGGCTCTCGGGGACATCCTGAACTCCCTTTAAGGGACCTTGGGGACGTCTCCAGCCCTCGGTGGCACTTTGGGGACATCCCAGCCCCTCCATAGGCTCTCGGGGACATCCTGAACTCCCTTTAAGGGACCTGGGGGACCTCTCCAGCCCCTCTAAGGGACCTTGGGGACCTCTCCAGCCCCTCGGTGGCACCTTGGGGACATCCCAGCCCCTCCACAGGACCTTGGGGACATCGTGATATCCTTTTAAAGGACCTTGGGGACATCTCCAGCCCCTCGGTGGCACCTTCGGGGACGTCCCCATCCCCTTGGGGACGTCCCCGACCCCCTTTGTGGGGGAAGAAGGTCGGTCGGGTCTCACCGAGGTCCCCTTTGTCCCCAAGGTCCCCATGGTGGCTTCGTCCTCGGCGCCCAGGAAGAGCCTGGAGGCCACCGGGAAGACTCTTCCGGGGCCACCGACGTCACCGCCGGGGCCACCGACGTCACCGTCACCGCCGGGGCCACCAGCGGGGCCGCCCAGGCCACCGGCAGGGTCCCTGCCCCTTCACATCACCCTCCGCTTCCACCTGCCCAAGGAGAGCGAGGCCACGGTAACTGTCCCCGACTGTCCCCAAGGGGTCCCCTCCCGTGTCCCCGACTGTCCCCAAGGGCCCCGCGGTGACCCCCCCCAGTGTCCCCAAGGGCCCCCAAGACCAGCTCCAAAGGGACCCCAAAGGACCCAAAAGGGACTTGAAAGGACCTCCTGGTGGCACCAAAGGGGGTGTCCTGTCCCCAGCCCTGTCCCCAGGTGTCCCCAAGGGTCTTAGTCCCCAACCCTGTCCCCAAGGGTCCCTCATGGTGTCCCCAGGGGTCTCTAAGGGTGTCCCCAAGGGTCTCTGGGGGTGTCCCCAAGGGTCTCTAGGGGTGTCCCCAAGGGGCTTTGTCCCCAACCCTGTCCCCAAGGGTCCCTCATGGTGTCCCCAAGGGTCCCTCATGGTGTCCCCAAGGGTCTTTGTCCCCAACCCTGTCCCCAAGGGTCTCTGGGGGTGTCCCCAAGGGGCTTTGTCCCCAGCCCTGTCCCCAGGTGTCCCCAAGGGTCTCTAGGGGTGTCCCCGAGGGGCTTTGTCCCCAACCCTGTCCCCAAGGGTCCCTCATGGTGTCCCCAAGGGTCTCTGGAGGTGTCCCCAAGGGTCTTTGTCCCCAACCCTGTCCCCAAGGGTCCCTCATGGTGTCCCCAAGGGTCTCTAGGGGTGTCCCCAAGGGGCTTTGTCCCCAACCCTGTCCCCAAGGGTCCCTCATGGTGTCCCCAGGGGTCTCTAGGGGTGTCCCCGAGGGTCTTTGTCCCCAACCCTGTCCCCCAGGGTCCCTCATGGTGTCCCCAAGGGGTTCCTGTCCCCAGGGGGTTCTTGTCATTGTCCCCCAGGGTCCCTGGGGTGATACTGGGAGCACTGGGAGGGATATTGGGGCCACTGGGGAGGTACTGAGGTGATACTGGGAGCACTGGGAGGGATACTGGGAGCACAGGGAGCACTGGCGGGGGACACTGGGAGGGAAGTGGAAAGAACTGGGAGGGAAGTGGGAAGAACTGGGAGGGAAGTGGGAGAGAAGTGGGAAGAACTGGGAGGGAAATGGGAAGAACTGGGAAGGAACTAAAAGGAACTGGGATGAAGTGGGAGGGCCTGGGAGGGACTGTGAGGGAACTGGAAGGAACTGGGATGAACTGGGAGGGACTGTGAAGGAACTGGAATGAGCTGAGATGAACTGGGAGGGACTAGGAGGGGACTGGGAGTGACTGGGAGGGAAATGGAAGGAACTGGGAGTGACTGGGAGAAGCTGGGATGAAGTGGGAAGTACTGGGACGAAGTGGGAGGGACTGGGAGTGAATGGGAGGAACTGGGATGAAGTGGGAGTGACTGGGAAGGAACTGGAAGGAACTGGGATGAAGCAGGAGGGACTAGGAGGGAACTGGGAGGAATTGGGAGGGAAATGGAAGGAACTGGGATGAAGTGGGATGGACTGGGATGAAGTGGGAGGGACTGGGAGGGAAGTGGGAAGGACTAGGAGGGAACTGGAAGGAACTGGGATGAAGTGGGAGGGACTGGGAGGGAAGTGGGAAGGACTAGGAGGGAACTGGAAGGAACTGGGATGAAGCGGGAGGGACTAGGAGGGAACTGGGAGTGACTGGGAGGGAAATGGGAGGAACTGGGATGAAGTGGGATGAAGTGGGATGAAGTGAGATGGACTGGGAGGGAAATGGGAGGAACTGGGATGAAGTGGGATGGACTGGGATGAACTGGGATGAAGTAGGAGGGACTGGGAGGGAAGTGGGAAGGACTAGGAGGGAACTGGAAGGAACTGGGAGAGACTAGGAGGGAACTGGGAGGAACTGGGAGTGACTTGGAGGGACTGGGATGAACTGGTATGAAGTGGGAGGGACTGGGAAGGAACTGGGATGAACTGGGAGGGACTAGGAGGGAGCTGGGAGGGACGGGGAGGGAACTGGGATGAACTGGTTTGAACTGTGAGGAACTGGGAGGGACTAGGAGGGACTGGGCTGAACTGGGAGGAAACTGGTTTGAACTGGTTTGAACTGGTGTCCCCCCAGAAGCGGAAGGTGGAGGTGGTGTCCCCGGCCACCCCAGTCCCCGCGGCCACCGAGACCTCGCAGGCCTCTGTCTTCCCCCAGGTGAGACCAGTAGGAACCAGTAGGAACCAGTAGAAACCAGTGTAAGGGCCCAGGAAGCCCAGCGGCGCCTCCCAGTAACACCAGTAACTCCCAGTAGCAGCTGGAGCCGCCCAGAAGCTTTGAGGTCCCCCCCAGTAGCGGGTAGGGACCTCCCAGTCACTCCCAGTAAGTACCAGTAGCTCCCAGTAACACCACTAACTCCTAGTAAGTGCCAGTAGCAGCTCCCAGTAACACCAGTAACTCCCAGTAAGCACCCAGTAAGCATCCAGGAACCCCAGTGACAGCTCCCAGTAACACCAGTAACTTCCAGTAAGCACCCAGTAGCTCCCAGTAAGCACCCAGTAGCTCCCAGTAACACCAGTAACTCCCAGTAACACCAGCAAGAGCTTCCAGTAACACCAGTAGCTCCCAGTAAGCACCCAGTAGCTCCCAGTAACACCAGTAGCGCCCAGTAAGCATTCAGGAACCCCAGCAACAGCTCCCAGTAACACCAGTAGCTCCCAGTAAGCACCCAGTAACTCCCAGTAACACCAGTAACTCCCAGTAACACCAGTAGCTCCCAGTAAGCACCCAGTAACTCCCAGTAACACCAGTAACTCCCAGTAACACCAGCAAGAGCTTCCAGTAACACCAGTAGCTCCCAGTAAGCACCAAGTAACTCCCAGTAACACCAGTAACTCCCAGTAAGCATCCAGGAACCCCAGCAGCACCTCCCAGTAACACCAGTAACTCCCAGTAAGCACCCAGTAACTCCCAGTAACACCAGTAACTCCCAGTAACACCAGCGAGAGCTTCCAGTAACACCAGTAGCTCCCAGTAACACCAGTAACTCCCAGTAAGCAGCCAGGAACCCCAGCAGCACCTCCCAGTAACACCAGTAACTCCCAGTAAGCACCCAGTAACTCCCAGTAACACCAGTAACTCCCAGTAACACCAGCAACAGCTCCCAGCATCACCAGTAGCTCCCAGTAAGCATCCAGGGGGTTCCAAACTGGGAAGGGAGGTCCCCAACTGGGAAGGGAGGGTCTCAAACTGGGAGGGAGGTCTCAAACTGGGAAAGGGGGTTCCAAACTGGGAATGGGAGCCTCAAACTGGGAGGTTCCCAGTCTCTCAGGGGGTTTCTAACTGGGAAAGAGGGTCCCAAGTGGGAGGGGGGGGGTCTCAAACTGGGAATGGGAGTCCTGAACTGGGAAGGGGAGGGTCTCAGACTGGGAAGGGTGGTCTCAAACTGGGAGGTTCCCAGTCTCTCAGGGGGTTCCAAACTGGGAATGGGAGTCTCAAACTGGGAGTTTCCCAGTCTCTTAGGGGGTTTCTAACTGGGAAGGAGGGGCCCAACTGGGAAGGGAGGGTCTCAAACTGGGAGTGGGGCTTCCAAACTGGGAAGGGAGGGTCTCAAACTGGGAAGGGGGATCTCAAACTGGGAGGTTCCCAGTCTCTCAGGGGGTTTCTAACTGGGAAGGAGAGGCCCAAACTGGGAATGGGGGTTCCCAAACTGGGAGGGGGATCTCAAACTGGGAATGGGAGTCCAAACTGGGAGGGGGGGGTTCTCAAACTGGGAATGGGGGTTCCCAAACTGGGAAGGGAGGGTCTCAGACTGGGAAGGGGGGATCTCAAACTGGGAGGTTCCCAGTCTCTCAGGGGGTTTCTAACTGGGAAGGAGAGGCCCAAACTGGGAATGGGGGTTCCCAAACTGGGAATGGGGGTCTCACACTGGGAAGGGGGGGGGGGTGGGTCTCAAACTGGGAGGGGAGGGTCTCTAACTGGGATGGGGAGTCCCCAAACTGGTGTGTGTCCCCCCCCAGAACGGGTCTGCTCGTCGAGCGGTGGCCGCACAGCCCGGGAGGAAGAGGAAGTCGACGTGTCTGGGGACGGATGAGGTGGGGAAACTGAGGCACGGGGGGGAGAAACGGGCTTGAAACTGGGGAAACTGAGGCAGGAGAGGGGGAAAAGTCCCTTAAAGTGGGGAAACTGAGGCAGGAGAGGGAGAAAAGTCCCTTAAAGTGGGGAAACTGAGGCAGGAGAGGTGAAAAATGGAGTTTAAAATGGAGGAAACTCCCTTCAAGTGAGGAAACTGAGGCAGGAGAGGGAGAAAAGTCCCTTAAAGTGGGGAAACTGAGGCAGGAGAGGTGAAAAATGGAGTTTAAAATGGAGGAAACTCCCTTCAAGTGAGGAAACTGAGGCAGGAGAGAGAGAAAAAGTGACTTTAAAATGGAGGAAACTCCCTTCAAGTGGGGAAACTGAGGCAGGAGAGGGAGAAAAGTCCCTTAAAGTGGGAAAACTGAGGCAGGAGAGGGAGAAAAGTCCTTTAAACTGGAGAAACTGAGGCAGGAGAGGGAGAAAAATCCCTTAAATTGGGAAAACTGAGGCACAGGAGGAGAAAACCCAGAGTTTAAAATGGCGGAAACTCCCTTCAAGTGTAGAAACTGAGGCAGGAGAGGCAGAAAAAGTGACTTTAAAATGGCGGAAACTCCCTTGAAGTGAGGAACCTGAGGCAGAAGAGGGTCGACCCCCTCTCCCTGTGGGGAAACTGAGGCAGAAGAGGGAAAACCCAGAGTTTAATATGGAGGAAACTCCCTTCAAGTGAGGAAACTGAGGCAGGAGAGGCAAATCCCAGAGTTTAAAATGGAGGAAACTCCCTTCCAGTGGGAAAACTGAGGCAGGAGAGGGAGAAAAGTCCCTTAAAGTGGGGAAACTGAGGCAGGAGAGGGACGAAACCCTCTCCTTGTGGGGAAACTGAGGCAGAAGAGGGAAAACCCAGAGTTTAAAATGGAGGAAACTCCCTTCAAGTGGGGAAACTGAGGCAGGAGAGGGAGAAAAAGTGACTTTAAAATGGAGGAAACTCCCTTCAAGTGGGAAAACTGAGGCAGGAGAGGGAGAAAAATCCCTTCAAGTGGGAAAACTGAGGCAAGAGAGGGAGAAAAGTCCCTTAAAGTGGGGAAACTGAGGCAGGAGAGGGAGAAAAGTCCCTTAAAGTGGGGAAACTGAGGCAGGAGAGGTGAAAAATGGAGTTTAAAATGGAGGAAACTCCCTTCAAGTGAGGAAACTGAGGCAGGAGAGGGAGAAAAGTCCCTTAAAGTGGGGAAACTGAGGCAGGAGAGGGAAAACCCAGAGTTTAAAATGGAGGAAACTCCTTTCAAGTGAGGAAACTGAGGCAGGAGTGGGAGAAAAAGTGACTTTAAAATGGAGGAAACTCCCTTCAAGTGGGAAAACTGAGGCAGGAGAGGGAGAAAAGTCCCTTAAAGTGGGAAAACTGAGGCAGGAGAGGGAGAAAAGTCCCTTAAACTGGGGAAACTGAGGCAGGAGAGGGACGAAACCCTCTCCTTGTGGGGAAACTGAGGCAGAAGAGGGAAAACCCAGAGTTTAAAATGGAGGAAACTCCTTTCAAGTGTAGAAACTGAGGCAGGAGAGGGGGGAAAAGTGACTTTAAAATGGAGGAAACTCCCTTCAAGTGGGAAAACTGAGGCAGGAGAGGGAGAAAAGTCCCTTAAAGTGGGAAAACTGAGGCAGGAGAGGGAGAAAAGTCCTTTAAACTGGGGAAACTGAGGCAGGAGAGGGAGAAAAATCCCTTAAATTGGGAAAACTGAGGCACAGGAGGAGAAAACCCAGAGTTTAAAATGGAGGAAACTCCCTTCAAGTGTAGAGACTGAGGCAGGAGAGGCAGAAAAAGTGACTTTAAAATGGCGGAAACTCCCTTGAAGTGAGGAACCTGAGGCAGGAGAGGGTCGGCCCCCTCTCCTTGTGGGGAAACTGAGGCAGGGCTGTCCTCCCCCCCTTTCCAGGACTCCCAGGACTCGTCGGACGGGGCCCCCTCGGCGCCGCGGATGACGGGCAGCCTGGTGTCGGACCGGAGCCACGACGACATCGTGACGCGGATGAAGAACATCGAGTGCATCGAGCTGGGCCGCCACCGCCTCAAGCCCTGGTACTTCTCGCCCTACCCGCAGGAGCTGACGGCCCTGCCCGTCCTCTACCTCTGCGAGTTCTGCCTCAAGTACGGACACAGCCTGCGCTGCCTCCAGAGGCACCTGGTACGCACCGGGAACCCCAAGACGCCCACTTCCCACCCCAGACACCACCCAAACCACACGAAAAGCCCAGCTCCCGGCACAAAAGTCCAAGGTCCCAACCGAAAAGTTCCATTTGCTACCCCAAAACCTCGGTTTACCAACCCGAAAGCCAAGTTCCCAGCACAAAAACCTCCATTTCCCACTTTGAAAAGTTGCGTTTTCTCACCCCAAAAGTTCGGTTTTCCAGCCGAAAACTCCATTTCCCAAGTGAAAAGTTCAATTTGCCAACCAAAAACTCAATTTCTCACCCCAAACCCTCCATTTCTCACTCTGAAAGTTCAATTTCTCACCCCGAAAGTTTGATTTGCCACCCGGAGCCTCCATTTCCCACTCGAAAAGTTCAAATTCCCAACCCAAAAGTTCAATTTTCAACCCCAAACCTCCATTTCCCACCCCAAAAGTTCAATTTTCAACCCCAAACCTCCATTTCCCACCCCAAAAGTTCAATTTTCAACCCCAAAACTCCATTTCCCACCCCAAAAGTTCAATTTCCCACTCAAAAAGTTCAGCTTCTCACCCCAAAAGTTCCATTTGCCACCAAAAAACTCCATTTCCCACTCGAAAACTTCCATTTTCTACCCCAAAAACTCCATTTCCCAACCCAAAGGCCCAAGTTCGCAGCCCAGAAGTTCAATTTCTCACCCCAAAAGTTCATTTTTTCCACCTAAAGACTCAATTTCTCACCCCAAAACTTCAGTTTATCAACCCCAAACCTCGGTTTCCCAACCCAAAACCTCAACTTGCCAACCCAAAATTTCAAAATTTCGCAAACCCCATTTTCCCCTCCCAAACCCCGTTTCCTTCCCCCAAACCCCATTTTCCCCTCCCAAACCCCATTTTCTCCCCATTTTCCCTTCCCAAACCCCATTTTTCCCCTCCCAAACCCCATTTTCTTGTCCCCAAACCCCATTTTCCCCTCACAGACTCCATTTTCTCCCAATTTCCCCCTCAAAAACCCCACTTTCCTCCTCACAAACCCCCTTTTCCCCTCACAGACTCCATTTTCTCCCCATTTTCCCCTCCCAAGCCCCATTTTCCCCTCACAGACTCCATTTTCTCCCCATTTTCCCCTCTCAAATCCCAGTTTCTTGTCCCCAAATCCATTTTCCTCCTCCCAAACCTCATTTTCCCCTCACAGACTCCATTTTCTCCCCATTTTCCTCCTCCCAAACCCCATTTTCCCCTCCCAAACTCCATCTTCTCCCCATTTCCCCCTCAGACTCCCTTTTCTCCCCATCTTCCTCCTCCCAAACCCCATTTTCCCCTCACAAAACCCATTTTCTCCCTCCCAAACCCCATTTTCCCTTCACAGACTCAATTTTCTCCCCATTTTCCCCTCCCAAACCCCATTTTCCCCTCCCAAACCCCATTTTCTCCCTCCCCAACCCCATTTTCCCCTCACAAACCCCATTTTCTTGTCCCCAAACCCCGTTTTCTTGTCTCCAAACCCGTTTTCTTCCTCCCAAACCCCATTTTCCCCTCACATACTCCATTTTCTCCCCATTTTCCCCTCACAAACCCCATTTTCCCGTCTCAAACCCCAGTTTCTTGTCCCCAAATCCATTTTCCTCCTCCCAAACCTCATTTTCCCTTCACAGACTCCATTTTATCCCCATTGTCCTCCTCCCAAACCCCATTTTCCCCTCCCAAACCCCATTTTCTCCCCATTTTCCCCTCACAGACTCCATTTTCTCCCCATTTTCCTCCTCCCAAACCCCATTTTCCCCTCCCAAACCCCATTTTCTCCCCATTTTCCCCTCCCAAACCCCATTTTCTCCCCATTTTCCCCCCCCCCCCCCCTCACAGACTCCATTTTCTCCCCATTTTCCTCCTCCCAAACCCCATTTTCCCCTCCCAAACCCCATTTTCTCCCCATTTTCCCCTCACAGACTCCATTTTCTCCCCATTTTCCTCCTCCCAAACCCCATTTTCTCCCCATTTTCCCCTCCCAAACCCCATTTTCTCCCCATTTTCCCCTCCCAAACCCCATTTTCTCCCCATTTTCCCCTCACAGACTCCATTTTCTCCCCATTTTCCTCCTCCCAAACCCCATTTTCCCCTCCCAAACCCCATTTTCTCCCCATTTTCCCCTCACAGACTCCATTTTCTCCCCATTGTCCTCCTCCCAAACCCCATTTTCCCCTCCCAAACCCCATTTTCTCCCCATTTTCCCCTCACAGACTCCATTTTCTCCCCATTTTCCCCTCTCAAACCCCAGTTTCTTGTCCCCAAATCAATTTTCCTCCTCCCAAACCCCATTTTCCCTTCACAGACTCCATTTTCTCCCCATTTTCCTCCTCCCAAACCCCATTTTCCCCTCCCAAACCCCATTTTCTCCCCATTTTCCCCTCCCAAACCCCATTTTCCCCTCACAAACTCCATCTTCTCCCCATTTCCCCCTCAGACTCCCTTTTCTCCCCATCTTCCTCCTCCCAAACCCCATTTTCCCCTCACAAAACCCATTTTCTCCCTCCCAAACCCCATTTTCCCCTCACAGACTCCATTTTCCCCTCTCAAACCCCATTTTCCCCTCCCAAACCCCATTTTCTCTCCATTTTCCCCTCACAAACCCCATTTTCCCCTCACAGACTCCATTTTCTCCCAATTTCCCCCTCAAAAACCCCATTTTCCTCCTCCCAAACCCCATTTTCTCCCCATTTTCCCCTCCCAAACCCCATTTTCTCCCCATTTTCCCCTCCCAAACCCCATTTTCTCCCCATTTTCCCCTCACAGACTCCATTTTCTCCCCATTTTCCTCCTCCCAAACCCCATTTTCCCCTCCCAAACCCCATTTTCCCCTCACAGACTCCATTTTCTCCCCATTTTCCCCTCTCAAATCCCAGTTTCTTGTCCCCAAATCCATTTTCCTCCTCCCAAACCTCATTTTCCCCTCACAGACTCCATTTTCTCCCCATTTTCCCCTCACAAACCCCATTTTCCCCTCACAAACTCCATCTTCTCCCCATTTCCCCCTCAGACTCCGTTTTCTCCCCATCTTCCTCCTCCCAAACCCCATTTTCCCCTCACAAAACCCATTTTCTCCCTCCCAAACCCCATTTTCCCCTTCACAGACTCAATTTTCTCCCCATTTTCCCCTCCCAAACCCCATTTTCCCCTCCCAAACCCCATTTTCTCCCTCCCCAACCCCATTTTCCCCTCACAAACCCCATTTTCTTGTCCCCAAACCCCGTTTTCTTGTCTCCAAACCCGTTTTCTTCCCCCCAAACCCCATTTTCCCCCATTTTCCCCTCACAAACCCCATTTTCCCGTCTCAAACCCCATTTTCTTGTCCCCAAATCCATTTTCCTCCTCCCAAACCCCATTTTCCCTTCACAGACTCCATTTTCTCCCCATTTTCCCCTCTCAAATCCCAGTTTCTTGTCCCCAAATCCATTTTCCTCCTCCCAAACCTCATTTCCCCCTCACAGACTCCATTTTCTCCCCATTTTCCTCCTCACAAACCCCATTTTCCCCTCCCAAACCCCATTTTCTCCCCATTTTCCCTTCACAGACTCCATTTTCTCCCCATTTTCCCCTCTCAAACCCCATTTTCTTGTCCCCAAATCCATTTTCCTCCTCCCAAACCCCATTTTCCCCCCACAGACTCCATTTTCTCCCCATTTTCCTCCTCCCAAACCCCATTTTCCCCTCACAACCCCATTTTCTCCCCATTTTCCCCTCCCAAACCCCATTTTCTCCCCCATCGTCCTCCTCCCAAACCCCACTTTTCCCCTCACAAAGCCCGTTTTCTCCCCCATTTTCCCTCAGACCAAGTGTGACCTGCGCCACCCTCCCGGCAACGAGATCTACCGCAAAGGCACCATCTCCTTCTTCGAGATCGACGGCCGCAAGAACAAGGTCCGAAGGGGCTTTAATGGCCCCGAGGGGCTCCTCCCGTCAAACCTTTTGGGGTGTCCCCTCATCCTCCTCCTCCTCCGTGTCCCTCCTCGTCCCAGAGCTACTCGCAGAACCTCTGCCTCCTGGCCAAGTGCTTCTTGGACCATAAAACCTTGTACTACGACACCGACCCCTTCCTCTTCTACGTCATGACCGAGTACGACTGCAAAGGCTTCCACATCGTCGGATACTTCTCCAAGGTTGGACGGGGAGGAAGGAAAAAAAAAAGGAGATCTGGGGGGGGGGGGGGGTCTGAAGGGGGCTAAGTGGGGTTTGAGGGGGATAAAAGGACGTTTGGGGGCGTCGAAGGGGGTTAAATGGGGTTTGAGGGGGATTAAAGGGGATTTTGTGGGGTTCGGAGGGGATTCAGGGGAGTCTGAAGGGGGTTAAATGGGCTTTGAGGGGGTTGAAGGGGGGATTTGGGGGGTTAAAGGGGGATTTGGGGGGTTAAAGGGGGGATTTGGGGGGGTTAAAGGGGGATTTTGGGTAGGTTTGAAGGGGCTTAAATGGGCTTTGAGGGGGATTAAAGGGGGTTTTGGGGTGGGGGTTAAAGGGGAATTTGGGGTTTTGAAGGGGATTTGGGGGAGTCTGAAGGAGGTTAAAGGGGCATTAATGGGGATTTGGGGCATTAAAGGGGATTTTGGGGGGTTAAAGGGGGTTTGAGGGGGGATTAAAGGGGTTTTGAGGGGGCTTAAAGGAGGATTTGGGGGGTTGAAGGGGGATTTGGGGGTTAAAGGGGGATTTGGGGGGTTTGAAGGCGATTGGGGGGTTTGAAGGAGTTAAATAGGGTTTGAGGGGGGTTGAAGGGGGATTTGGGGGTATGAAGGGGGTTAAATGGGGTTTGAGGGGGTTGGAAGGGGGTTAAATGGGGTTTTGGGGGATAAAAGGGGGATTAAGGGGACTTTGGGGGGGTCTGAAGGGGCTTAAATGGGCTTTGAGGGGGATTAAAGGGGATTTTGGGGAGTTAAAGGAGGTTTGAGGGGGATTAAAGGAGGGTTTGGGGGGGTTGAAAGGGGTTAAATG
>JAUMJK010001591.1:0-197555 GCA_033558105.1 Coccyzus lansbergi | reverse complement strand
GGCGGGAGGTGCCTCCGCAGTCACGTGCCTTGCGGGCGGGGCGGGGCGGTGCCTCCAGGGACTCATTGGTGCGCACCGCCCGCAGTCCCGCCCCCCAGCTCCTACCGCCCAATGGGAGCGGCCAGGCTGATGGCGGCGCGCGGCGGGGTCAGTGCGGGGCTAGGGGGAACGGGGGGGCCTGAGAGGTGCGGGGGTAGGGGGGTAGTGCGGGGCTGAGGGGAAGGGGGAGGCCTGAGGAGATGAGGGGAGCGGGGCCTGAGGTGGGGGGAGGGGTCAGTGCGGGGCTGAGGGGAGCGGGAGGGCAGGGCCTGAGGAGGCCGGTGGGGTCCGGCCCATGTGAGGGGAGAGGGGATACAGGGCCTCCCCGAGGGCTCCGGGCGTTCGGAAGGGCTGAGGGGCGCGGGGCCGTGGGGATCGTGACACCCTGAGGGCCGGGGCCTCGCGTGCCCGTGGGAGCCGGTCCTGCCAAACGGGGACGGGGTGGGAGCCGGGCCGGCAGGGCTGGAGGAGGGGAGGGGAGAGGAGAGGAGAGGAGAGGAAGGCGCCCTCGGCTCGCAGGAGGCCCCGCGGGAGCGTCCCGGGAACATCCGGAGCAGGACGACAAAGCCGCGGAGGGGAGGCTCTGGGACAGGCCCCATCCCTGGAGGCATTCGAGGCCGCGTTGGATGGGGACTTGAGCAATCTGGTCCAGTGGGAGGTGTCCCTGCCCTTGGCACCCCCTGCCACGCTAGTTGGAACTAGTGATTTTTGAGGTCCCTTCTGGCCCTAACTGTTCCATAATTCCACGGGAGCAGCTGAAGGAACTCTAGTTTAGCCTGGAGCAAAGCAGGCTGAGGGGAGACCTTAGCGCTGTCTACAACTGCCTGAAAGGAGGTTGTAGCGAGGTGGATGTTGGTCTCTTCTCCCAGGTAACAAGCGGCGGGACAAGAGGGAATGACCTCAAGTTGTGCCAGGGGAGGCTCAGATCAGGAGAAACGTCTTCACTGAAAGGTTTCTTGGGCACTGGCAGAGGCTGCCCAGTGGGACGGTTGAGTAACTGGAGGTGTTCAAAGGACAGGTAGATGTGGTGCTCAGGCATATAGTTTAGCAGTATACAGGTACAGTTGGACTTGGTGATCTCAAAGGTCTTTTCTGACCTAGGGATTCTATGATTATTCCAGCGCAGCTGTGAGCCCTGGGCACCATGCTGAATGATTGAAACACCATAAAATGATGGTGGTTTTGCCATTAGGATCTGTCACAAAAAGAGTATTAAGGTTGGTGGGGATTCTGTGAGAATGTGGGGTTTTCTTTCCTACACTGGCCCCTTACAGCAAGTTGGTTGTAGCTGAGGACTGAAGGGAAAGAAAAAAACAAATCAAAGGGAGTTCCTGATAAGTTACTGCTGACAGCCCAGCAGTAATTAAACCAAAGTGCTTGGGCAGGTTCTTGTCTTTATACAACAAAATGACCCTGTAATTCAGTTTGAAGTTATGTGTGGCTTGAGCTACCATAAATTAAAAAAAACAAAACAAAACAAACAAAAAAAAACCCCAAACCCCCCTATATTTGCATAAAATTAAAATGTGAATTCTTAAAGCAAAGACAACCAAGGATTTCTGGAAAGGGACCTGAATGATAATTTTGGTCAATTTGTAATGGGTATTTTTTACCCTAATTAAAGATGCATTGCTTAAGTGACTCTGCTGCTTTTTAAATGAAGTTACAGAAAGTTGCCTTTAGAATGTATGGCAAAGTAGTGTTATGGAGTGGTTTGTCACAGGTAGACAAAAATAGGTTTGCAAATAATCTACCCATTGTTGAATTTTGTGTACAAAACCTTTCTAATATTTCTGTCATTGCTGCTATCAATTGGGGTCCCCCCAAGAAGCCCTGGGTAGCAGGGAAGCTTTGTGTGTGTGTTCACGTGAGCAACTGCTGTGCATTTTATCCGCTCTCCAGTGTCTTGGTGAGGCCTCCCTGGAGGTGTTTGTGGCTAGGTTGAATGGGGCTTTGAGCAGCCTGATCTAGTAGAAGGTGACCCTGCCGTGGTATGGAACGTTGAACTGGATGAAGTTTAAGATCCCTTCTAACCCAAACCATTCTATGATTCTGTGATTCTATAGTCTTGCATGCTAAGAAATAAACACTAGTATTGAAGGAGTTAAAAATGTTCGGGTTTTGTTCCAGGTGTTGGTATAAAAGATGAGGCTGAATGAGAACCGGACAAGATCCTTCCAGGCTCCTGTCACCATCCACAATTTCCCAGGCAGGCAAGTGTATGTGTTTCCTGGTGGCCAGTCTGGTTCCGAAGAGTCATCAGAGGAGGAACTCAATGTTATGGAATTGCGACCAAGAGGCAAGGAGCAGCAGCAGCGATGCAGCACTTCTCGAGACAGAGTTGGAGATATGGTACTGCTGGAACGAGAGATTACGGAGGATGATAATCTTAACAAGCTAGCCCTGCAGTATGGTTGTAAAGTAAGAGCTGTCTCTTGGGTTTTAATTACTTTAGAGGTACTTTATAATTATTTTAGAGGTATTTTACATGTAGCTTAGCTTCTAGAATTATAGGAAGGCATGCTGTTGTCTGTAGTTTTGATACTGAAAAGTCTTTGCCCTTTGTATTTCATGAATGGTCAACAATATGGGTAAAGCTGAGCTGGAGAAAAAGAACTCTCTGTTTTCTGCCTTTCTCACAGCCTAGGAAGATATTGTCAACCCTCACCCTGTGTGACCAGCGTTCCTGTTTCATTTGGGTGACTAAGCGCTGTCATTAATTTAAGTGAGGGCAAAAAGTATGAAGCTGAGTACAGAAATGAGGGTAAGAGCCCTGCTGTCAAGGAACACACAGGTTTTGCCTGCATACAAGGAAATGCCACTCTAGTGGAATCTGGTTTGTCAGTCAGGGGGGTGTTTATTTTTTCAAAGGTAAGAGTTTACATATTGTGAGGAGGGCTGAAGTCTAACAGAGATGGACAGAGAGATGCCAAAGTTCAGGTCACAGAGTCCAGGTGCTGCCTGTCCATGTGGTTTTGTTTGCTGTTGTAACCAGCAGCGTGAGTGGCTCAGCCATCTGCAGGCAGGAGGGAGTGCATGTGCACAGTGAATTTTCTCTGGAGCTGGAACATACGACAAAATACATTTTCTTTGTTACAAAGCAGACAAACTTGAAAAGTTTAATTACCTGATCTGCACATTAGAAGTACCGCATTGTTTAGCAGTTAGAGCTGTATTTTTAGGGCCTCCTTTATCTGTAAACTATACTGTGATTAAAAAGTTCCACGATGCAAACAATTGGACAGTGACCTGGATCGGGATAATGATACAGTACTGGCTCAACTGCTGCGATGCTGTCTTGCTTAATAACACAGCTGTGTGATGCAGCTGAAGCAAGAGGGCTAGAGGAATTGCAACAATTCCTCCCCTCCCATTCCCTTAGAAACAAAAACAAAACAAAAAAGAAACCCTTCTGGATTCTGCTGACAAGCCGGATGCATGTGAAGAAGCAAGTTTGGTAGGACTTGAGTAGGCCTACCAAATGTGAGAACTCAGCACTGCCGCAGTTGACTTTGTAGTTATGACTATATCCTCATCTCGAAGCAGTGGCAACAGCATTGTTATTGCCAGTTATGTACAATCACAGCAGCTCAATGAACTCAAAGGAGGAAGATTCTGAACAACTCTTGGTTTATGGGATGAAAAAGCCTGCTGTGTCACATCCACTGTAGCTCAGGAGGACTCAGTCCTGTCTCTGCTATGACTGTTCATCTACTATAGATTTACTCTGCCTCCCCTGCTGAAGGCTGCTGGACTTGTCCAGTAGGGAAGATGAGCTGATAGGGAGGGACCAGGTAGTCAGTGGTCTCCTCCCACAGGAAAAAGAAGTCCTACTGCTTCCCTTCCTTCAGGGAAGGACACTTTGGACTGTTTTCCAGTTAAACTGAAGAGGTGCAGAAATCCTTCTTGTTGGAGGTTGGTTTGTATGTTTAAAGACTAGCACTGATCAATTTTCATGTATTTTGTTTTACTTGCACAATTAAGCAACTCCTGAAAGACTGCTAGGACATAAGTGAAGAAAGTTTGTAGCCACAAATATGTGTGACTGTTTAAAAAATTGAAGATGAGCTTCTCCTTGAAATCAATGAGAACTTGTCATTGGTTTCAGAATCATCAGGGCATACTTGGGGTGGGGTTATTAAGAAATATAGCTTTATCTGTGCTACAGATAACTTGGCAGAGATACAAAGCACTTTAAAATTCCCGTTTTCACTCTTGACCATTTATAGTCCTGGCCTGATTTTGGCATTGTTCTTAGCTGGGACAAGGGGAGCGCACTGCAGCCAAAAAAATTGAGTCCAGAAAATCAGCCTAAATGGCTTGTACAGCCTTGTGCTTTTGCATTCTTTCCACTAGCTTTGTTTGTTGTTTCTGCGTGAGTGCTGCCCCACTTTCTGTTTCTAGAGCCTTAGCACAATATTGTAGTGCTTGATTGCAGATGCTGCAGGGGATATTTACTGTCCCAATAATTTGCTTTCATTGGAATAAAGCAAAAACTTGAAGCACCACCTCAGTAATGAGGCTTTGCATGTGATTATTATTTCATAACCGAATAATTTTGCAGTGTTTAAGTCCTGATATTACACTGAGGGGTCTGAAGCAGCATCTGAGGATTCCCTTTTATACAAGCGCCAGATCAGGATCTAGATTAAATGTCCCATTTTCAGATTTCTCAAGCTTTGCAGAGTAAGCGTGAGATTCAGGCATTCATCCCACTGCTGCTCTGCAGTGGAGTCTTAGTTTCTGGCGGTGATGCAGCAGACTTGCCACCTTTCAGGGACTGCACAGTAGATGAGCTCAGTGTGAGGTTGCCTGACAAGCCTGCACAGGCTGGAGGGGAGATGGCTGAGTGAGGCTGCTCTGCAGGCAGAGCCGCTGCAGCTCCAGTGTCCCGTGGGGCAGTGAGGGCTTCTCCTGCCCTCAGGGGTGTGAGGACTGCCCTGGAATGGTGCCCCACGCCTAGCAGCACCAGAGGCTCAAGTAGCCCTGGACATCAGCTGCAGTGGCAAAGAAGCTCAGGCTCCTTTCTGGGTATTCCTGTATTGTGTTTTAAAAGGAGACCCTTGCCCTGAACTATCAATGATTTTGGTGCTCATGGCACCAAAGGAAGTAACGTGCTTTCTTGTTGGTTCTCAAGTTTCATTGGCAGCCTCAGGCCTGTGGGCATGTGTGAGTGCAGTTCATACAGTAATTAGCATTTCTGCAAGCACATATCAGACAAATCTGAGCACAGTCCTTGTACTATGCATCTCCAGTGTGATATATCAGGGGAGGGGGAGCAGGGTTAGCCCGTGTGCATTGCCCTTCTCTTTGGCTTGGGGTCTTGCTTTCTCTTTGTTTTGCGTCCTATAGCCTTTCCCCCAAGGTTCTTTCATGTTCTCTTGGCCCTTTTGGAGAATTCCTTGCACATGTTGTCAGTCCTGATTGTTTTCTTTGACAGAGGATTTTGGTCAGCTGAGAAGTTCATGCACTTACTCATTAGGTGGCTGTCAATGCACGCTGTATTAAGCTGTCTTCTCTTTACTTAACATCGAATAAAGAAACATTGCCTTGCCCCTGTCTTTTCTTTGATCCTGGCTGTCCTTGTGATTTACACTGTATGAAGGGCTTGTTCTTTCTTGCTGCTCTTACTGCTGTTTGCATCACTGATCTGTGGGAATACTGATCACAGATGGTGAGAACCTGCACCTGAGCAGCCCAAGATGATCACAGATCTCTCAGATTATTGCTGTAAGTTACCCTCAGTGGGGGCACTTACCAACTGCAGAGAACTGTGCTGTATGGAGCTGCTGTCTGTGCAGGAGGGGTGGAACCTGGGGACACAGGCAAAGGATGCTCCTGCCTGTGTGGTGGGGGAGAGCTCACCTGCTGCAGTCATGCTTTTCAGAACTGTTCCCTCTGAAATCACTTTTTTCCATTGCATGTATTGGCATTGTTCTCTCACCTCAACCACTCATGTCTTGTTTGAGACATGAAAACTGTTTTAATGATGATCTGTTCTAAAGACTCTTCTCACTTTAACTTGAGTTACAAAGTAAGTGAGAGAAGTCAAAAGGAAGGAAAACCAGTATTAAGCACAATACAGCCTATGAGCAATACCCGAGTAGGTTACAGCGTGGCTTAATAGAGGACTATCTGTGTCCTGCAGGACCTGGAGCATTCCTGGAAAGCTGGGAAATCTCTGCAAAACACTGAGCCACATGCAGCCAGGGCTTTTACTTCCCGACTGCTGCTTGCCAACTCGTTTGGTAGCTACTTCCTGCTTCAGTACAGGGTTGTCCTGCTCTTAACATTCGTGTCCTTTTTTGTTTCTATAGGTTGCAGATATCAAACGCGTCAACAACTTCATCTGTGAGCAGGACTTTTATGCACTGAAGTCAATTAAGATCCCTGTGAAGACCCATGGGCTGTTAACGGAGAACAGCAGAGACCTACGGCCACCCCCGACTGCACTGTCCTGCACTGGCCTGACGCTTGTGGACTTACTGGAGCCTGAAGAGGGCACGAGCAACTCTGCTGAGAACAGACACCTGAGTGACTACTTCAAGGGGATTGACAAGTGCATTCAGGATGCGGTGCAGGCAGAGGTGCAGCTGAACACAGAGTATTGCATGGAGCGGCCGCTGCCTGAGTCAGGGAAGCAGGAGACCACTAATGGTGCAGACTGTGGAATACAGTGGTGGAACGCAGTTTTCATTATGCTCCTGATAGGAATTGTCCTGCCAGTATTTTACATCATCTATTTTAAAACACAAGGACTGGTGGCCCATACCTCCAACGTAACACAAACCTCAAATATGACAAATATTTCAACAGATGGATTGGAAGGGAAATTACCGCAAAGCTCAGTTGTAGGAAGAAAATCCTGAGGGGGGAGAGTTGGGCAAACCCTGTCTCTCCTCAGCACTGAGACCCCCCGTGCTGGTGACTCCAAGTCGAGCACATTCAGAGGGATGATGATACTGTTTTTTTGGTTCTTTTAAGTAGCTCATGTTATTATAATCCTGAAGGTGACAAAGTGAGGAAGTGATTTTCATGGACGAATAAGGATGTTTTGTTGCTTATAAGGTTCACCAGGCTAATATTAGTGAACTCCACTAAGGGAAAGTCTTTTGTAGCTGTGTATTCATCTTGGTTGCTTCAGGTATTTCTCAATGCCTTGTCTAAGAAGCAAAACCTTTGCTGCTGTGATGAAGAGTGCAGTATTAATGCGACTGGGAAGTGGGGGTTGTTTGCATTTTAAGAAAACACTTTTTGCTTAGAGTAGAAGCAGGACATCTTCTTTTTCTCTGAACTGTCATTTTTATCATCTCCTGCAGACTGGCAGCATTGGCATAATTAACCCTAAAACGATGCCTTCTACTGTGTCTATGCTAGGACTGTCACGGCACGGGGATGCTTGCAGCACCTCCCCTCTGTAGCCCTTCCAGCAAGTCTTTAAGCTGCGTTTATATTAGAGTGCTGCAAGCCCACCCCAGAGGGGTGAGCCCAGGCCTCTTCCTCATGAAATCCTTCACAGACTTCCCTTGCAATCTGGTGTCTTTGCAGGCAGAGCTCATTGCAGAATCTGTGCTTTGTTTTTGCTGGGTACGAGGCCTGCAGAGGCAACACTGCAGCACAGGCACAGGTGGCCAGAGCAGTGGAGGGTGCAGTGAAAGGTGTGTGAGGCCTGTGGTACCCAGTACCACAAATGGTACATTTGGGGGAGAGTGGGCTTGACAGGGTTGTTTTTTTTAAAAAATATATAATGATTCGTTATGGTGCCCCTCAAACACCTGATTTCAGTTGTGGGTTTAAGTTTCCTTTTTTGTAATCTTCATGTGAGAGCGTGTTGCTGCACTGTGCTTGGTTTGCAAAGTCGAGGAACACAGCCCTGAAGGAAGGGCAGGTTCTCTCTAGGCTGGGCACTGTGGAGCTGCTGGCTCTTACAAACCCTCTGGGTGAAGTTTTGGAGGCTGATGCTGCCCTGAGATGTCAATAAGGCCAAGGCCTGTGCTGTTGAGGGCGAGTCAGTAAACACTACATGCTAGAGGTGAGCTGAAACCCTGGCTTTGAGAGTTCTGCTGCCGAGGAAGATTTGCCTCGAAAGTTTAGTTCAGCAAATGTGGGAACTGCAGGCAGAGGGCCTCCCCTGGGGCCAGGCACAAAGGGGTCATGCAGCCCTGGGGCGTGACACATGTGAGCAGGTTTCAATGCAGGATGTGATGGCTCTGGCCATGATATCAGCCCCTGTCGGGGCTCGGCTGTCTTCTGACTTTGTTCTGCGAGGGCAGAGCTGTTTGTCCTTCTCAGCTACCAACAGGAGGAGCAGGATCCCTCCTGCCACGGGGCAGGGTGGGCAGAGTTTGCCCAGAGACCTGCTGGGTGTGAGCTGCGCTGGCGCTGGGGTTTGGTGCCCTGAGCAAGGGGCTGTGGAGGGGTACTGCCCCCCTTGGGGGGTGTGAGGGGCTGTGGTGTGGGAGCAGCTGCCACAGCAGTTAGCAAAACCGAAGTGCTTGGGACTCTGGTTTGTAAGCACAGATTCTGATACTTGTGCTTTCCTTCTGTGAAGGAAATGGATCTCTCACTGTTATGGGGGGATTCCTACATTTTTAAATAAAGTAAAAGGAGATAAAAGCACAAGGGGTACCGCCCCCGTGCTGGCTGGTGCTTTGCTTTGTCACCACAGCAGGACGATGCTGCCACACTGCTGAGCGCATTCCCGAGTGCACCCAGGGCCTTGACCCGGCTCTGCCAGGCACCGGGAGAGCAGGAACATGAGCCGTGTGCTCTGCCAGGGCCTCTTGGGCATAAGCTCTTTGTCTCACAGCCCCTGTCCTGCTGCCGCCCACACAGGGGTTGCTGCCCTGCCTGGTGCCGGTTTCAGACCACAGAGCTGCCCACTGCCCGGCTGGAAACACGGCGAAACAGGCTCTGCAAACACGAGAGAGGCCAGGGTACACAGTAAAAGCCAGTATCTTTACTTTAGTGAATGCAGGATACAAATATTTTACAACAACTAGCATTTTCTTAACCATTTGATAAAAAGTTCACTAGAATATTTATTGTATATTGAAGAAAAAACAACACATTCAGGGAAAAAATTGAGATTAACTTATTTTTTTCTTAAAAGATTCATCTCAAGGATGGCAACAAAGTCCAGCTTGTGCCGCCAAACGGCTTATCATCATTAAACCGTGAACAGCTTCTTTGTGAACTGTTGACTACAAACATTTACCAAATACATAAATCTCTTTTAAAAAAGCCATTTTAAATATAGCAAAGCAGTGTTCTCTTGCACAGCAAAGTGAAGAAAGTTTCTACTAAGATTTAAATGTCTACATTTGTTAAGTCCTTCTTTCACATTCTAATTTCACTTCTTCCCAAGATCAATTGTTAGGAGTTATTTTGTTCCTTATTTACTATGTATTTCTTGTGCGCACAGTAATTCGCAAGTTTCTGATGCATTAGTGTCCTTTAAAGTGAAAGGAAAGGCTAAAGCATTTTTGTCTGACAAACCCCCAAGAACGTGTTTCCAATACTACAGCGAGAGCAGGAGATGGAGTCATGATTTGTCACAATAGCAGATAAAAATCTTAAATCATTCAGACTCAAATGGGTTTGGATAGGATTGGATCCACTTGCAACTCGGTTCAGTGCAGCTAATTAAAAAAAGTATCTTTTACCTGTGGAAATGCCTGTGCTATGGTGGCGTCATCTTTTTTTATAAAACATTTTTACAATTCCTAAAAAAGTATGTTCCAAAGTTAGTTCCTCGTTATTAAAAATCAGGATTCTGGTTTATTCCACAGCATGAGATTCTCCCCTGAGACGGGAGCTCTGTGGAAAGCCGTGTTCTGCCAGGGCTGGGGGACTGGGGCAACCTGGGAACAGGCCCATGAGCAGCTTGTTTTGTTTGGAATTCATTGGTGCAATTTCAGTACAAACTCTAACCCTTACGCAGCTTTTTTTTTTTTTTTCTTTAAGAAAACAGTAACAGCACTGTTTAAAAACCTGCATAGAAATAAAGACTACTGAGATACAGTCAGCAAAGCCATCCGGTAAGGCACACAAGAAAATAGACAGTAAATGTGAATGCAGAACTCCCACTCAGGTGCACAGCAAAGTTCAGAGAGGTGCATAAATAATGAAAAATCAGGTAACGTCAGAGCACCAAAAGGTTCTTGGAAGTGGTAAGGGAATTCGGTCCCTTTGGAAACAGTGGCCATTGCAAAGAGGCTGTTTTTTCCCTACGCTTTCATAAAGAGGAATTTCCAAAGGAAAGGGGCTGGAACAAACCAAAACCTGGGTGAGTTTTTAAAGTTAACATGGCAGCAGAACTGGGTTTGGGAAGCAGCCTGTTCTTCAGCTACACAAGGAGATGCTCCCCGCTGGATTCCCTTTCGTACAGCTGCCAGGCAGCAATTTTTCTGAATTACAATTTTTTAAAAAAAAAGAAAAAAGCCCAAGCAAAAAAACACTGAAGATGTGCAGCAGGAGGTTGTGCAGCACACAGTACGGCAGGTTCTTCCCCAGAACCACAACCAGCAGCCATGACAGTAGGTTAAAGGGGCTGCATTGGGTTCGCAGCATGAACAGAGGTGCAGGGAAGAGGAGGCGCACGGCACGTGGGATCGGCTGGGCCAGCCCAAGCTGCTGCTAGCCACAACCCCAACTTCTGGTTCCCGAGACTTTCTGCTGCTCAAAGGCAGCGCCTGCTGGAAGGATTGGTGCGAGCAGGGCCGGGGCGCGGGCACTCTCCTCATCCCACACAGCCCAGCCCAGCCCACACAGAGCCTCCTCCAAGGCAGCTGCGGGGAAACGTTGGGCTACTGGATTCCTTGTTCCATGTCATGGAAGCGGCAAAGTGGAATAGTGACCACATTTCTGAGGCTGACGCTTTATACCAAACCACTTACCAACTTCAGGAACCTTTTGTGCTCATCCGATATGTGTCACTTCCCTGTCGGGAGAAATTAGGTCAAGTTTTTCCACTGTTTTTTCTTTTTTTTTTTTTTCCTCCTCAGAAGAGGCAGCTTTAAAACGATGCCTTAAAATGTGTTGTAACAGATTTTTTTATATTTATGCAGGATGAACTTAACACTGGATTTTTTTTTTTTGCCACTTTGCTATTTATATACATATATATAAAATGTATAATGAAGCTTAACCATACAGCACAGAGATTACAATTTAACGGCACACATTCACCACCAGTGAGGGGGATGACCCCTTTATACACCCTCTGAAAAATCTGGATAATAATATTAATAATAATTAAAATCCAAAGAAAGTACAGTATATTTAACAAAATAGTAAATATTAAACAGTGAATACTCTACTTAATAAGGACCTCGCCTTTTCTCAAGTTGGCGTCAATCCACAAAAATATACTTTGTAATCTGGTGACCGTACAATACGTAGGTACTTACACCAAAGGTGATAATATATTTAGGATGCTATATACACAGAGTTTGGCTCAAATTTAAATTTACATATAAGTGTTCATGGCTTATTTTTCCCCCAAGGTTCCGCCTGCAAGTTTTTCCTTTTCATCTTTGAAAGCAAAAACTAGAAAGTCAAAATAAGATAAAACTATACTCTACAAAAAAGCTACAACGTACAGCTTTGGCTTATATAAATAATTCATAGCAGAATGTGTTCAAAAGTACTGTATATAACTTTATATATAGTCTTCAATTCATTAGGGTATTGTTTTCTTTAATATAAAATATACATGAGCTAAAATCCGTTTCTATAATTTTCAAAGGTACGAACGTAAAAAGAAATTTGTCAAACATATTCCAATTATAACTTAATATATTAATTTTACTTTGTTAATGCTCTATTTTCTAGGCTAATATTTTCTGAATATTTCATGCGAGTTCTGTCTCTCTCTCACTCATTAAAAAAAATCACTTCTTTGACCCAATACACTATTTTTTTGCACGTGCAAAACAGGGTTTTGTTTTTGTGTTTTTTTTTTTTTTTATTGTATTTCTTACAGCATCAGCCCTTCTCCATGCACCCTCTGCAATAGAGACCCATGCCAGGTTTGGGTAATATAAAGGTCATTTTATGTACAGTATTGCTTTCTTCTTCCTGCTTTTCTACTGCTCTGCTGCTACAAAGCATTATTTCTTAACTACAAGTAACCATACAGCTTGAATAAAACACACAGGGACGTTACTACAGGCGAGCCCTCTTGGTTTCTGCAATCTAGTGTGGATTATAATGCGGGTACAACGTTTCTCTGCAAAACAGGTTATATTATTAAAACGATAAGTCCAGGTGGGTGCCAGACTCGATCAATACCTACAGGATTGTTCTCTTACGTTTTACCATGGGACATCTGCAGCTATACAAGAAGTTTGTCGTAAGTGCCTGATGAGTTTGTGTATGCTACACACACGAGCACATATATATGCATGTGGAGATATATATATGCATGTATGTATATACATATAAATATACTTATTTCATGTCCTTATTTATAAATTTAGATATGTCAGGACAGTTCAATTTTGAGAACGCAAAAGGGAGGAGGCAACACCGCAGGTTTATGTCACCCACGTGTCCATCCTCATTCGTTTTACCGATGGACTCTCTCTATCTTCTGAATTCGGCGGCCTTCCCAGCACAACAGGTGAATGGAAATCACTCCTCGGGTCTTCCCGGTCACTGCCGTCATAGGAGCTGCTGGAGCTGCTGAGACTGTCAACAGGAGAGCGACCCAATTCCTGCCGCGATGGCTGCTGCGCCTGCGGCTGCTGCTGTGGCGGCTGCGGCTGGGGCTGTGGCTGCTGCTGCGGGAACCCAGAGGGAGTTACACGGTCCCGGGGAGGTGAAATTGGTTCAGATTTTATGTTGATGTTTTGGTTGGTATTAATGGATAAATTTGAACCCTGAGATAGCTGGCTGCCAGTACTGGGAAAAAGAAAACCAAAGGGCACAAATAAGAAAACACGAAAAAAGAAAAGAAATTAATGTGTCTGTGTGATGGTGTGGATCTTGGGGCTCAGCACCCTCAAAATTAGTATGTAAATAAGTGCAACTTACTGAGCAAAGAAACAAAGCTGAAAGAAGCATTAATTAGAGGTCTGAACATATTCACAGAAGTTAAAACCAACAAAATATTCCCTATTTCCCAACATTTAATCACGTAGGTGACTCCTTTGTAAGAAGTTGGGCCTGCAGGGACACTGCTCGACCGAACTGTCAAAAGGGAGGAACAAGAAGAAACAAGGATGCTTCTCCAGTCAAGGAGCAAACTCGAAAGGCAATGCACCACTACCAGCAGAAAAGAAACTACAGAGACCTTGTGCTAAATATTCCCCAGCACAGATTATTCAGCATGAAGAGGATGACATTCCTGAGCGAGCTCAGCGCTGCATGTCAGCTGTACTTACACAAGAGAGCTGAGGGCTGCTGGACCAAGATGGTGCTGTTGCCAGGCTGATACCTGCCCTAAGGACAGCATTCCGGGGGAGTTAAATCCCTGCAAGGCAGACAGGTCTGCACTAGTCAAGGAGTAATCTAAGAGGGAAAAACAAATAAACAAGTAATTTATAGATTTGTTTAAGTTTGTATTTATATATTCACATACATATCAATGTGAGAATGTGTGATCCATACACACAAAGGCTTTTGGCCCAGAGCAAATAAAGGAAAGTGACCCAAAGGAGTCCAAGGGTTAACACAATGAAGTCTAGGAGAGTCCTCCTAATTTCACAAGGTGTTTAACGAGACAGGAGCCTCCCAGTGTGCATTGGTTTACACTTTGCTTTCCGATTCCCACACATACGGAATGAGACATACCGTCTCATACAGTTCTTCTAAACACACAGGTACAACACATTTATGTGTGCATCTTTCAGCAGAACAAGTAGTGGCGTTTTTGAAGATTTTAGTCTGCAGAGAACTTTCAAAATGAAAGAAAAAGGGAAGAATTCAAACAAATCATGAGAAACAAATGGTGGTTATTGCCCTGAGTCTGCTGAAGAAACCCCTTTTCTGGTCAGTTCCCAGATGGGAGGCGAGGCGCATGCCCTGTTTGCCCGGCTCACATTACAAGGTAATCCATAGTCTTACATAGAACCTATATCCAAACCCAACCACTATCTGTGAAGGTCGTGGCTGCCAGGGCCAAGGGCTCTAGAGAGGCAGGAGCTGGCATACAGGCAACTGCAGGCAGGGGGAGACCCTGGCAGGGCTGGGATGCCTGCAGGATGCTGGGAGCCTCCGTGACCCCTCTGCCCGCATAGTCCTACAACACTGCACCACACTCCCTCTCGCCACAATAGCTGCACTCTTTACTTCACGTCTGATTACAGAGTCATCTCTGTATCAAATAAAATAAGTTTTTTTCATTTAGAATAAAATATTATAACTATTCAGAAATACAACTTAGCTGGACTGCAGAAGAGACAATCTATTCCTAATCAACAGCCCGCACTTGACTAGGATACAATGCTTAGACAGTTCTCACTTCATTCACACAGGGAAAGATTTTCATGTAATCATTATCACTCAAGCTTTTCTTACAGGTTTTGAAACAAAGCTGTAAACATTAATCTGATTTTAATTATTCTGCAATACAGCTTCCTTAAAAAATGCCAGCAGTCAAACTTATTTTAAACTGCCAGCACATTAAATAAAATATCTGCCTAAGAAAGGTTTGTGTTTTGTTTTGCCTTTGGTTTTAAGGTTTTGGAGCTTTATTTTCAGGGCTTTGTTGTTTTGGGTTTTTTTTTCTAGTCTTGTTCTAAAATGACACCTTTATTATGACTTTCCTCTCATGATACACCTTCCTGAACAGTTTGCCTGGTCCCATCCACCAACTCATTCCCTATGGAAAACCTCCCAGTTTCACTTAACAGCCACAGAGGAAGGAGGAGTCCAGTGCCAGGAGGGCCCTGTCCCTTCTAGAAAAGTGGATGCATCACTGCAAGACTCGTCCTGAAGACCCTGGGAAGCGCAGCTGCACCCCGGCAGGTGGAGCTGCTTCAGCTGCCTTTTTCTTTTTGGTTCAATTTCTCCTTAGTTGATGCTTTCCATTGGAACTCAAAAAACCTCACAAGTCTTTCTGCACAGATTCAGAAGGATCGTTCCCAAGCTGATCAATCCAAAGCCCTTTTCCAAGACTAAAATACAAACTAAAATAATATTGCACCCAATGGCCAGGACAGGCACTCAGCCTTCAAAGCCATAAGATCTACAGCAAAATACTGTAGGAAACAAACTCTGGAGGTGGACGTTCTAGTCTGTGCCAACAGGATTCCTGTAAGCAAGAACCTCACTAAAACGTTTATAGGAATGCAGTTTCCATGCATTTTTTTCTTTGCAATTAGAGCTGTTACAATAATGGACAACTGACTTCTGATTCCTAGACAGAAGGTATCTGGTGAAAGACATTTGAGGAGACACTTCTCCAAGGAATACAGACGCTGCTGCACACTTAGCTGTGTTACTGCTTCCCTAAGCAATCAGGTATCTGCTAGCAGAAGCAGCAGGACACTGATTTCTATATACAAGTGGCTTGATGTGAGTTGGAAAAGTCATTCCCTGCACTTGAAAATTAAACTATGTATCACAGGTAAATGGTAACCAACCTGACAGCCGTTCAAGGAAATTACTACTAAAATCCCCTTGCAGACTCCATACAGGGTCTCTAACAAATACATAACCTTGAGATTGAAGTTCAAATTATCTGCATGGGTATGGAGTCAAAGTAGGAGGAACCATGTCATAAATCACTTTCCAAACTTGCAAACCAAATACTGCATAAATTACCAAATTCCTTGCATCATACCCATTTTGGATAAAAGTAATGTTTAACATCTTTCAGATAAGAGAGTCTGCCAGCAGTGAAATGCTGTCAATGCCATCCCGTAAGTCCCCATTCTCACTCAATACAATCACTGAGGAGAAGGCCCCATTTGGGTTTTGTACACCCAGGTTTTTTTGTAACATGAGAGCTCCTGTAAAATACGATTCCCTCCTGGTTGCTGGAACTGAGCAGAACAAAATGAAAGGGATAGAATGCTCTAAAGTATCAACCATTGCTTAAGTGTGAGGCAATCTGGTTCTCAGGTGGAAAGCCTGAACAATACTGCTATAGGCAATGCATTTTATTATGTGTCTCTGTGTTTAGCTGTGTGCTACCTAACTGACTGAGAGCTTCTTCCTGATGTCTCAACATTTACACATTTTACAAGCTGAAGGCTCATTTTTGATGAATAAGAGCCTTCATTTGAGCTGAATAGGAAAATAAAGTGAAGTGTCACAGAAATGCAAATTTCCTGGGCTTATGAATCACCAGTGTCTTGTACATCTGACAAATGAAGCCACTTATTAAAAACAATGCTCACCAGAGTTGTAGGCAGTAGGCATGGCTGAATACACCAATCCCTGCGGAGGCAAGCTTGGAGTTGTCACAGACACCACAGGGGTAGCAAGAGGCTGTGTAGACTGAGAACTACTTATCCTTTGGGTATTCTATAAAGGATCAAAAAGAACAATATGTCTTGTGATATCAGTTAGAACAATGGAAAATCAAGTGCCAATATAATTCAATTAAAGTGTGTTTCTTTGCTTTAGTTTTTATTTGTGAATACATCCTTTTTGTCAGGATAGGTTTCCTAAACAAGCCAAAATGTTTCAAGACAACCAAAACAATCTGGGTAAATTGAAACAAAACATAATTTGACTCCCTGTTCCACTTCCCCAAGCATGCAGATTTCAGCATTAAGAGTTTTAGGATGTAAAACTAAACATCATTTCTTAGGGATATACATACAAATTCTCAGAAGTTCTTAAGTGATTTAACAGATCTTGGTCTTTTTTTTTTTAAAGGGTTTTTAGTGCAGATAGTGAGGTGCATTTCCACCAGAAGGATTTCCCACTTCCCAGTTGTTCATCCAGTTTTCAAAATTTTAGCTGCCAGTTTTGACACTGTATTGACTACACCTGTCCTGAAAGGAACACACATCATCTAAATTTGTGTTGATAAAATAAAATAATCTTGCTGTTCCCATGGTTCCTGAGAAGCTGAGAGAGTACTTGTTATAATGCAGATATATTTCAAAGCAAATGACATTTGAGTTCACACAGAGCAACTGTGCTTTTTGACAGGAAAAACAGCTAAACCAGATTGTCTCAGATTATCTGTCCTAACTGTAGGCACAATAGGGTTTTTAAATAACATCTTCTTTCCAATATACAAGAACAAACACCTGCAGCAAACATATCACTCAAATTAGGCTCCTCAACCAAATTTGCTGTTTAGAAAACCTTGTATTACACACCATGGTGAACACCACCAGACAACAAAGCTGCTCTCTCTCAGCTGCTCTTCATGGAGGCAACTTTACTCAAAATGCATAGTTCAGCACCATTTAGTGATGCCAGATACCGTCAAAGGTTTTTAATTTTTAAAAAACAGAGGGTTACCTACAGAACTCTTAGGAATACTAGAATAGTAGAAGTCTCTGCATCTTACATTTCTACATTCTTACCAAACCATTCCTGATCACTGGAGGTAGATTTCAAGCTGCTGAAAATGTTACAAAAGCAAGCTTCTCTTTCTGGCTGAAAAGAAATATTTGCTAGGAAAGCAGAACTTTTTCATCTCCTTAGAAGAGTTGTCTTTCCTTGCTTTAAAAGACTGAGGCTACTACCACTTCTCCCTCATTTCACATAGGTGCACAAGTATTCCAGTACCTGCAGCACCTATTTTTTCCTCTGCTCTGATCTTGAAAGAGCGAGTACTATTAACAACACGCAACTCTCTTTATTGTAACAGAATGAGCAGGTATAGGAACACAGCTCTCCAATTTTCATCTTAAACCTATGAAGGTGAATTGAGGGGCATACCAACCCTTGGTTGATACCTTTTCAATTAAAAGAAAAAAAGAATGCTATAGCTACCATATTAAAATCAGTTACAGTCTTCCACTGGGTGGGTTTTGCTGGCCTCTGCTGGAAGCCTAACTTTGAGCCTCACAAGAATCCAGAGGCGCTGTGGCATTGGCTCTGTAGATGTATTTGCCCTGCTTCACAGCTGCTAGATTTCAAAAAAAAAGTTACAAAGTTCTGCTGATTTTCTGCCTAATTTACCCCTTTAAATCACTCAGTTACTTCTGAGAATCTCCACTAAATCTACTTTATCTGGCACAAAGATATGTTATTAACGAAGATTTTTGTGTCTGTAAGGAACTGACATTTTTCCAAAGCTTTCTTGGATAGCAGCCTATAAAGTTGGGATTGCTGTAAAATGAAGAAGTTAAAGGAGTACACTGGGAAATAATCCAGACCAAAGGATTTCCCCATGGGGTTTCTTTTTTTTTTTTTTTTTTTTTTTTTGAGCTTCTAATAAAGGTGGTTTTCTGAGATAATTTATTTTCGAATACAATTCCTGAACACTCAGCTATACAAAGACACTAAGAAATATTTAGATGTGCCTAAAATTTGTTGTACGCAGGTTCAGGCAAAAATTCATGGCAACTTTCAGGTAGTTTCAAATTATTTTTTAAACCAGTGAAAATGACAGCAATAACAGGAAGAATTCCACATGCTATGCCACCATTCCAATCTGGTTTTCATATTCAGTGCTCAATCCCAACCACAGAGAACAAACAGACGGGATTAGGAACTGCTTCTCAGCACTGGAACCAGCACCTCAAGAGGCGAAGGCAGGCGGTGCACCAGGGGGCCCTCGCTCCACACCACAGCCACTCCGAGGCTGGGAGCGGTACCTGCCCTCGACTGCTTTTCCCTAATTCCAGCTGCAATGCTATTTTGATTAAGTGTTTTTACATTGAATTAAAGCTCCATTTCTCGCGTTGGCAGTGAGATACTCCTCTGTAAAGGCGAGGGGAACATGCGCGACAGCTCAGCTGTTCAGAACTGCAGGTCATTCCAAAAAAATGTCTTAAAACTTAAATACCCACTTCCAGAGACAGTTTGCTCCTACTGTTGCAAATCTGTTGCTCAAGTGTAAGTTACAAATCAACCGAAGGCATGCATTCATCAAGAATCACTAAACTGTCCATGCTTTCATGCAATTAGAGCCTCGTATCAGCAACAGGTCCATGTTCAAAACCAAATCAAGGTATGCAATAAGCGAGACTTCTTTGTGCCTCTTTGTGATCTCACTCTGATGCAGCACCTTCTGCGTGGTTTGTGCTACAGCAGATGAACAATTTGCAAATTGCTCTAAAAATAAGTTAGGAATTATTTCAGCCTTACGTTATTTTCCAGATTGCCAAATGTTAAAACCTTTTGGAAAAAAAACCAGAAAAAAACAAAAATCCCAAGAGTTTCCTTTGAAAAGCAGAATATCTTTCCACTGGAAAAAAAAAAAACCAACGTAGAATTATTCATTTGCAATTCTCTACTCCTCTTGGTAAACAGGGAACACCCCTGTGGTTTGATAATCTCATGCAGGATGAAATAATTCTAAACTCCAAAGAGATGACCTCACCAGCAATGATGTAATCTTCAAAACAAGAGAAGTAACACAGGGCTCATGTTACAATCTGAAGAATTAACTTCATGACTGAAGCCACCTTCTAAAAGCATTCCAGTAATTTAGGGGATGATAAGTGCCTATTTATATTTTACACAAAAGACAGTATCCCATATACATGGACAGTTGCTCCATAAGGCTCTTTTCCAATGTTCCCTCCAAGAAAAACAATTTTTTTCAGGAAAAACCCAGAAGTTTACAAACGGAAAGTGCCAGACTTTGGATGTGTTTTCAACTTGAATTGGTCAGGTTTTGAGTTTGATAAAACAGATGTATTTTTGTCTGCTACCAAGGGAACACTGGAATTATTTAAAGTACATAAGGAGACGACAGTTAAAAAGCTGCAGTAAAAACCATTTTCAGGATCTTGCTCTCTCTCATCAAGCAGCAACCCAAACTCACCAACTCCAATTCATCCTCCTCCGACTGTACTCAGCAAACAAGAGGGATAACACAGTTACTAAAAACAGCATTGCTTTTAAAATTAAAGAAAGTCATGTTTGTGCTTTAGGATTTTTTGTAATTAATAATGAGCATTTCCAACCTGATTCTATAAGTAATACTGCTATGAAGTAAAGTACTTCATGTAACTCAGTTTGACTTAAAAATACCACACTGAAAGAAGACAGTTTTGACAAAATTAGTGCAGAGAATGCTTAGTAAAATCCATGACAGTGTTACACATGGATGACACATGTAGATATGAACTATAGCAGTGTCTGGTTGGACTGATCCAATCAATATCCAGCTCAGTAACAAACTATTTTTCATATACAACCACCATCCCACCCCAGCACCTCTACTCCAAAATCTCTTCCCCAATTTCCTCAAAAAGACAGACCTAAATTGAATATTTACTGTCCTCCTTAATAACACATCAGTAAACAGGTACTGTACACTACCAACATTAGAGCAACTGCACAATCAAGATGATCTTATTGTATCTATTTTCACTTTAATAATCAGCCTGTGTGCTTTGTAAGTCTTCTATACTTCTGTATGCCTGGAAAACCTAAAACTTCAAGAATCATTACTCTGAGATTAATTATAGCTTTTGTTACTTGGATTACTTTTGTATTATTCATCACAAATACCACTAACACACGTAAGCAGTTGTGGTATCTTAAAAACAACTAAGAATTATACATGGAGTACTTGTATTGTTTACATCCTGCTTTTCTTTGTCATGGTTTGTTCTTCCACACACAGAAAACAAAAAACGTACACGTAAGCATTCAAAGTTTCTACATGACATTGAAAAACTAAGACCAAAGGAACTGCCCAACCAAATTAAAGGAAAACCAGAGTAACTCTTCCTGCAAGACCAGTTCTGGTCTCAATGCTGTGATTGCCACATGCTCAACACAAAAGTTGCGTGCTACTCCACATCTAGGCTGAACAAACATTACAACCAACATGCCAAACTGCATAGTAGTTTTGAGACATACACAGAGACTGGGTTTGATCCTCATTACTCTTTTATGTCTTCATGGAAGACATTATGTCCACCATGGGACACACGAGGTTGCACTGCAGCACACCACATCAAACAAGTTGACTGTCATCACCACTGAAGCTACATTTTACATCCCGCAACCATTACAACCCAGAAAAAAACAAGTACAAAGTGTGCTTTAGGGCACGTTAATGCAGTTCAATACCACCAGCCACTCCTCCAGAGAATAATGTGTAACCCTTTTTAAAGCCCTCAACCTCCAAACCAACAAGGCTCTCTGTAGCAAGTCAGTAGGATCCCAAACCAAAACAACTAAATCCCAGTCTATGTCTCTAGGATTGCACTCCAACCACATTTAGGTCAAATTGCTATTTTATATTTAAAAAAAAAAATCCTTACAAAATTAACTTCTCCCAAGGCACCAACTTGTAACTTAGTTTTTCATTACTGAAATTTCAGAATACGAACACCTTTCTAACCTGTAACCTACAGTAAGCAGATAAGATAGGTTCTACCTATGCATGTGGACAGGACACTTCACTTTTACAAAGCCAGTCACGGAACAAATGTTTTAACTTACCAATGGTGGCATCATACCCTTGCTGGAGGGTGGGATGACAACACGGAGGTCTGGTTTGCGATTGTTCATTCCAAGATTGCCTCCTCCAGGTGGAGGTGGAGACTTTGTAGGCATGACTTTGCCCAAGCCATTGCCACCACCAGTAGTTCCAAGTAGATTTGGTGAAGCTCGAGAATTCACAAACCCATTTCCTGAAAGAGGAAACACAAACACACAGTAAAATTGAATAGAAGTAGCAATACAGAATTTTGCCAGACATGCACAAATTAAAAAATATTTCTTTTGCACAACTTCCAGTAACAAACTTGTCACAGGAGGTGCAGTATTGAATAATCGAACAAACAAAAGCCACTTTCACCAGACAATCAATATGTGAAGGTAATATCACCTCAAGGGCACGCTGGGGCAGCTTAAACACTGAGAAGAGCATATTGTAAAAGAACTACTTCTAATAACATCTATTGTGGTTTTCTGTTTTGCCTTCTGAAGTTCCTTCAGGTTGAGCTTCCAAAAAAATGAGTGCTTTTGTGCAAGCTTACTTCATCCCCACCCCTCCAGAACATGAACTGAACCGTTGCATATGAGAATAAAAATCAGCTCTAAGTCTCTAACATGTTTTCTTCAAATACATGCAAGAACTGCAGGACTTCAATACCTGTCCTCTAATAAAATTAATTTCAGTTGCAAAAATATATACTGTCCAATTCTTATATTCGGTAACAATGAAGGGAACAAATCCCTTCCCTTAAAATTCATTCCAAGCTCTGGACACAGATACATATGTCATTTCTGCCTGTCAATTTACTGCACAGAGGTCTTTCTCCCTTATTCTTGACAATCATTCTGGGTGGAATTTGACAAGCCAAAGCCTACAGGACTTGGTTTCTGCAGTGAAACTTTCAAAAGCTACGCGCGCTCAAGTTACAGGCCTTAGCTTACACTTAAAACAAATCAGAAAAAAAGAAACAAGACAGTAAACCACTGATGTGCCCAGTATTCTGTTTTCCTGTACTGACAAAAGCACCACGTTAACCAAAGTGCATATCAGAAAAAGCTTCCAAGCCACATTCCAATGACTTTATCATATTTATAGCAACAATTCCCAAAATACACACCACTTATTCAGCTGCAAATGAAAAAAAAAGAAAAAAAGTTGTTAAGTGAAAGGAATTTCACAACAGGGAACCCTACAGTTCACACTGCAGAACCTGTGTGTGTGTGTATAAACAAACAGAATCCACAGTGAGACTATGTTTATAGTAACACTGCGGTTCTGAAAGCAGCCTTTATAGTCACAATTCAAGGAAAAGTCTCTTACACAAAGTTCACTTGTGGGAAACGCTCTTCTAATCACCTGTAGCGCCACACTGGCATGAATTTTCTATTATTCTTCTAATTTGAATAGGCCCCCATGCAATTTTATTACATTAAGTACATATTAATCTAAAAGCAATTAAAATAAGAAAGTTGTCAATGTCATGTTCTACATTCTGTAGCAAAAATTTTAATGTCTTTGAAAAGTTAGTACAAATGAAGAACAATAGCAGGTATCAGGAAGAGCACCACACTTCGTGAAGAGAATGGGTACTGCTAGGATAGCTTGTGTCTGCAGAGAACCTTGGATTCACTAGGATGCGAATGAGGGAGCCTCTTCTGTCACTACTGATCCCAGTTACACAGTGGGGGAACTGCCAAATGCAGTCCTTGCTTCTTCCCTATCCACCACAAAGGAAACAGATATTGTTCTATCAATTCAGAAATGGAAAAAATCAAGGATTAATGTAAGGATTATAACAAAGCTCTTGTGCTGCTCTTAAGTTTTATAAAGGTCTTTGCGAAACAGTTATCACTAACATTTTTAAAGAAAAAATAGTAGGTAGGTAGAACTTAGTAATATGAATTTGCAACCACAGCATTCTTGTTCACATATGGACAAAGAGCAAATTCACAACATTAAAGCCAGGATTTGAAATTCTGGATTTACTTTCTTTGTGGAATTTCCTCCTGTGCCAAAAGTCTGACCACACGTGGATGATCTGATACTTCCCTTGAGTTTTTCAAGACTAACAGAGCAAGGAGACATAATTCGAGTTTAGTATTTTCCTGAAGTATTTCTATGGGAGCCATGGGAATATATTTTCTGATAATTCTACCATTTAACTGAGAAGTTATGGGGGAAAGAAGGAACACAGACAGCTTTTTATGTCAGCATTCTTTCTCCAGTATTAAATATCACAGCAAAAAGTCATTTTGTGATTACAGCATCTACATTCCTCAGCAGAAAACGGCAGAATTTATTGAGATGTTTCTAGGTTAGTGATAAAATTTAGTTAGAACAGCTGAAAAGTTGAGCTGGAGATCAGAATACATGCTAGAAGTAAATACACTGTTGACTGCTAGGAGCACACTAGCCACAGGTAAGTCACTCAGGAAAACCAACCTACCAACAAATAAGAGAAATTAAATTCTGTGCTACCTCTAAGGTTTGTGAGATGGTTTTCATAGACAGTTCTGTATCAATATCTATCCAATAAAAATGAGTCTAAACATTACTTACAGACAGGCTGCACAGCATCAGATTGCAAGAGAAATCTTGCACAATGGACACAGTAAAAGTTAAATGTATTTGGAAACAAATTTGAGGGAGGAAAAATATTAGAAAAATAGCATTAATTCTGCCAAATTATACCCAAAAAATGTGTCTTCCACCTTCATCAAAAATGCAAGAGGATCTGAAGAGCTTACCATTATAAAAAAAAGTCTGGGCTTTAATCTAATAATAAACAGCATTTTATTACTCATTAGGCAGTTAGCCTTAACTTTTATATGCCAAAGCAGCAGTGTTCAGGGTGGAATTTAAACTTCAGAACAATAACACTTTGTATAAACACTGAAGTTCTGTACAGCATTTTAGTCTATCCTGTGATACGATTTCCTGTCCTCTGTTTCCAAGTATTTCAGTAGCTCGTGTGTTAAATCTGGACAGTGTCTTTCTTCCACACCCAATACAGTCATTTCCTGCAGCCCTTATTACAAGGCTCTGCCAATTCTTCAGAAACATTTCATGCTTTTAGTAGTGCTGTCAAAAACAACAAAGTCCTTGCCACTGCCTTCTCTGTGCAACATCATTCAGCAGCAAGGCAGAGCCAAAGCATTTCTTCTGACAAAAGGCTTAGCATTTCTTAAAATGAGCATTTAGAGAAAATATCATAAGAATGCAATAAATGTCACGTGTGTGATTAATCCAATAGCAGCCCTTTGTTAAAAATAGCAAGCGTTGAACATTTAGCAAACACAGAAGTTTATATATTGGTTACTTGAAGAATCACATGCTGGGGCTGCAATAAGACTATGGAATATTCATTTTTAATATGAAACTTAAAGCCTTTTTTCCTGTTAATAATGTGATAAGAAAATAAAATTACAAGTTAAGAGTGAAAGGATAACTAAACGCATGGTATTTGTTAGAGTAAGGTCAGGAGCCAGAAAAAGATAATGATTGCAGGATGATGCAACTATACGGCAGTTTGCCAAACTGAGGCTTTAATAGCCCCATAAATTCTACTTACTATTTTGTATAACACAGAAATTATACCTACCCCACCCACTATACATCTTCCCCATAGATAATTACTTCATGTTTAAAACCACTATCAAACTGAAAATGGAAATAGAATATAAAATCCTATTGAAGTGTAATATAAGACTACTGGTTTTACCACCATCAGAAGAGATTTAACACTAGTACCGTAAAACAGAGTATGAAAACATTTTCGAAACACTTATTTGGAAAACAGACACCAATGCAAAGATGGTAAGTTCTCAAATTAATTTTAAACAAGGATTGAAATTACAATTTAATTGGATTTTATGATAACAAAGTATAATTAGTCTACTAGTTCAGTCAGAAAACATTTAATATTAAAATAACTCCTTTTCTGAAGCTAAATATTAAACCCCACCCATTTCAACAACTGCATATTCTGCCTTCAGAAACATAATACAGCTTAATCTCATCACTGTCCTGCAGCCCAAGACGTAGCATTCAATTACATGAGCCAGATTCATATTTCACTATATAAATCACATCAGCTGAAACAATGAACACACATGGCTGGAAAGTATTCCACATACTTATTACTACTTAGGGAATAAATTACAGTCATTGATGCCATTAATCTTTTTTTGTGGTTCACCTTTGGAGAAATTGAACAATTACACACAATTTTGGAAAGCAATTGCGGGCAAGTAGCACAGCAATACACAATTAAGCAAAAATAAGAAAGGCAGTAAATAAATATTTATGCCTTAAATGACATCATGCAACCCAACACACGTCACATAATTGGAAGTAAACTGGAAACTGTGTTTGCAATAAGCCATTGATTCACTATGCATCTCAAAGACCAGATAAAATCTAAGAAAAACATTTACATGTGGATGAGGACCAGGGCAGGGGTGGGTGGAAGTGAGCGTACAGCATCGCAACTAAACATAGATCCTTACAAATCAACCCATCAGATAATACAGTAACAGAAGGTTCTGAAACATGCCTAGTGTAAGATATATACTTCTGAGGCAGTGCTTTAGATATTAAAACATAGCAAGAAGAAATAGACAACTAATTGTCAAGGGGATGCTTACTCATGTTACAAAACTAAAAACACCTTTCATTTCCCAGAATGCTGAAAATATTTTTTTTGCCTAAAGCTACACAAAAGGAGAGACAGTTTTCAAGGATATTCAGTCTTTAAGTGGGCCTTCTTTAAGACAGGGGTTATTACTCAGAATGCAGTAGCAAACCTAAACCAAAGGCATACTGCTTTTGTATCCTAATGTTATTCAACCTCTTGTGAGGCATTAGCAGTGGCGAGTGAATGCCATTAAAGTCTCTCATCAACTGAAGAGTTTCCAGTTAGTGGAATCAGAGCTCTTCTTTCTGAACTTGTGGATTTCTATATATCTATACAAAGCCAATGTAAAGAATGACAAAGAACAGACAACAGAAGCAATATGTTCAGAACACCTGAGGATGTGTTTTGACATATCCAGGGCAAGGCTGCATTATATAAATGCTGTAACTTCACACAGTTACCCTGTGATACTTTAAAACAGCTGGGAGATTAATGATTTGTTATACATGTGGCAAATTCTAACCAGAATTAACTTGTACCTCTTAGTAAATCAGAAATTACGGTAAGATAAGGTGCACACATGGGAAATTCGAACTAAACTCTAAGAGTAGTTCAGAGTCGGAACTGACTGCATGTGGATGGGTGGTTTCCAAGGAGATTGTGCTACAATTGAAAATAAAAAACCCCACACCTCAACTGCTTTCTTCTACCACCATGTTTTTTCATGCTTACTTCAGCTAGTCATTTCTTGTGAGCTGATCTAATCAGAGGATGACTGATGGATCAAACTTTGTTACATGTTGACAATGTCTACCAAACGAAACAAGTTCAGCTTGCCCACTGTGAACCAGCTACTCTGCAGTCCACTTCCAGTACTCCTTTTTCCTTGCAGAGAGTGTGGGAACTATAGAAGTAAATAGGTTGTTCTCAGAGTTCCTCAGGGATCCTCCAGCTTCTTCCTTGGAGATAGGTAAAACACAAACTGTGTTATTAACCTGTGTAATCTTAAAGATCAGAGCAAGGCAACACACTTTGCCAACATCATCACCACTAACGAGCAAGAACCTTTGTCCACTGCAGACTACCTATGAAAAATAAACTGAAGAGAAAGTACAGCACATTAGAAATACCACTAGTAACGTATATCCTTAAGTAGGAATATGCTCAAGTTCTACTCCTGCTTTCCTAAGTTTGTCTACAGCAACAGTATCAAGCTTTTTGTCCACTGCAGATGTTACAGACTGGTGAGTTTAAGAGTGGTGGTGGAGGGAAAAGAAAGTCTGTTTTCTCAAGGAAGAGGCTGATAGATCAATCCAGTTTCAATAAAAATTCCTGCAAGAAGTACATTGTACATTTTTTCAGAGGTAGTTGGATCCATCTTGTTGGGTGTCTCTCATTGAATAAACAAAACAACATCAATAGAAAGGTGTGCAAAGAAAGCTCTTCTGTAACTGAAGCCTTCTGATGTACTCTTAAGAACTGCAGCATATTAGCCACTTGACTGGACATGTGAAAGATGCACAGAAAAAGGTCTCTTAAGCAGCCAAGCCCTCAAGAAAAAAGGAACCTTTCACAGGTGCAGTCTTTCACAGTGCTCCATCCTGAGCCCTTACTGGCAATACACAAACAATTTCCAGGTGCATGCAAGTTGACAATTGCACCTCTGCATGACCCTTCCTGAGGCCATGACAAAAGATCACGCACTATCTAGACTGGCTCTTCATAGAGATCCAATAGCTCACAAGCACATCTTTTAAAGCACACACATCCTTCATTAAAAGAAGCGTGTCCAGTTGGTCGAGGGAAGTGATTCTCCCCCTTTATTCTCTTCTGAGGCCCCATCTGGAGTACTGTATCCAGTTCTGGAATCCTCAACATAAGAAGGATATGGAGCTGTTGCAACGGGTCCAGAGAAGGCTACAAATATGATCCAAGGGCTGGAGCACCTTCCATATGAAGACAGGTTTAGAGAACTGGGCTTGTTCAGCCTGGAGAGGAGAAGGCTCCAAGGAGATCTTATAGTGACCTTCCAGTACCTGAAAGGAACCTAAAAAAAAGCTGGAGATGGACTATTCATAAAGGCTTGTGGTGACAGGACGAGGGGGAATGGGTATAAACTGGAGAAGGGCAGATTTAGAACAGACATTTGGAAGAATTTCTTTACCATGAGAGTGGTGAGACACTGGAACAGGTTGCCAAGGGAAGCTGTGGATGCCCCATCCCTGGAGGTGTTCCAGGCCAGGTTGGATGGGACCTCGGGTAACCTGATCTAGTGGGATGTGTCCCTGCCCATGGCAAGGGGATTGCAACTAGATGATCTTTAAGGTGCCTTCCAACCCTAACTATTCTATGATTTGTCTCTATTCCAAAGAAATTCAATATTCCTAAAACTACTTGACATTCTCAGAATCTTAAGATTAGTAAGGATATTGAAGAAGATTCAGCCCTGGAACAAAGAGGAGAAAAATTCAGCACTCAAGAAGACTACATCTTTCTTATCCATTCTCTACAAAATTGTAAGAGTAAAGACAATTTCCCAGAAGATCAACTGGGTCCATAATCTGCATTACTGACCAAAAAGGCTACTTCACTGACAAAGAAATGCACAGACACATAATAGGGTGTCCTGATGAGATCATGGGAGAGCCTCCACTTCCAAAAACTCCCTCAAAATCACCTAGGACTGGGAAGAACTTAAGGAACTCGGGCCAAAGGTCTCAGGTTTTATGATTTTCATTCAGCTCAGGTCCTTGGCATGGTTCTAGGTCAATGCCATAAGCAAAAGGTATGCAGAAAAAATGGTAGAATCTGAATAACAGTGGTCATACTATTGACTCTTTCTGATTCTCAGAGTCCTCAAGAATGGGACAGTCTCACTAGAAGTACAATTCACTGGCAACCTCTGCATGATTAAACCTATAACACTGAATCTACTGGAACACAGTGAAGCAGATCTCATAATAAATTTAATCCAATCGTCTATCAATATTTTTCAGTTCAAAGTCGGTGTCCCTGCTCCCACGTTTGAGCAGTCAGAGCAAGTGAGGTCATGCTTGGCCTAATTAGAATCCACAACCTTTTGAAAGGGCTAATATAGACATGTAAGCGTGTATTCAAGCCATCATGATGTTGACAACAAATCAAGTTGCACAAATACTGACGATATAAGGTTCTGAAGGCGTATCACAAACTGACCAGGTTTTAACACTGGCCAAAGGCAACACTAAAATGAAAATTCTAGCTCAAAAATACCTGATCTAATACAAATAAATAATATAAAAATCAGTTAGCTCAAAATCAAACACTGTTATAATGACGGATGTTTTCCCCCACTCTCCAAGCTGATATATTAGGCAAATAAAAAATTTCAGCAAATGCTTTTTATGTAGTAGGCAAAACTTTAAAAATATTACAAAGTAAAAATGCTTTTTCAGAGTTATTCAAGCTGCATGTGAAGTAAGCTCTCAATATTATAAAATGATCACAAAATTTTCCGCTCTAGACAAAAAAAAACCCTACCAATCCTTGCTACAACACACAGACACTTTTACTCATTCATTTTCCACAGATGATCTGTCAAGTTAGCAGACTGACTGCTAAAGGAAATCATATTCATTCCCATCAAGTTAAACAGGACTTAAGAAAAGGACTCATGTGAACTAAATATGAACCATTTTATGCAACATCTTTGTTTGAACTGGGTCCCAAATATGCAAGATAACATTTACTTGCAGATAAAAGCTTATAAATATCTTTCAATGAAATGAGAGCAAAATCCTCAATGTTCAGAACTTCATAGTGTCGGATAAGACTCAGGTTTTTCCTTTGCCCATGAAAGAATATCTGGGAATATCAGTATGTCAGTCCTCCATCCTTATCTTGCACATCCCTCCTCTAAATTGTGAGCTGCAAATGTGACACATGACCTTTCACAAATATATCCATAGAATAATTCCCCATTCCCAAGAAGTTCAAAAAAGAAGACTGAAAGCTAAAAGAAAAAGAATATTTTTTTAAACTGAATTCTACAATAAATGTAGCAAGAGACTAAATCCTTTTTTGTCTGCAGCCATTATTAACTTGACATATACACTTCAACAGCAGCTGTCAAGGTCAAATTGAGAAGTTCACATGATTATTCTTTTTGCTTGTGTGTGGTTTCTTAATTTTGGCTGGAACTGAGAAGGTTACTGTGCATCTGACAGTACTGCCATGCCATACCCTAGCAGCAAGTGGAGCTCTGACAATTTAGGCTACTCCAGCTTAGCATTCTGATGTCAACTAGGCATTTGAGCTTTGCTAGGGGTACTTCTATATGTTCACTGCTCTAAGACAGCCACAAGCCCTACTCATGTGAAAAATCTGTCTAGAAATAAGTGGGTACATGTATAACATTTTGGGTGCAATGTTCTGGAAAGTAAGAGATAAGTGATGCATTTTGATTTTTCACACGCACTATTAATAAATCCAAGAAGGAAAACATTTTACTGTATTAAATATGTTCACCAAGCTGCTGTAACCCAGTATTTCTACAGCGTAATGTTCAATAGCAAGTGCTGTAAGCAACTGTTTTATTTGCTTATTAAAAGAAGGGGTCTTAAATCTGAGGCTGCTGTTACTAAAGCCTGATTTTGTAGAAGAGGCCTGAAACAGTCTGATAATAAACTTATTTAGTCTGACTTGAGAAATATTATGGAAATCAACATCTGACCTTCACGGTTTCTAAACACAGTCATCTTTTTTTCAACTGAGGAAGTTTCCCCCATTTAAAATCCTGCTTACCTGATGGAAACCATACTTTAATATTTCATATCTTTGCTGCACATAGGCAAAGAAGAGATAAAGAGTGGAAAGTCAATCCTGTGCTTTCAGTTACAGTAGTTACAGCGTTTTTTTATTCATAAATTCAATTGCCTGACTTTATCCTCAAATAACTTTGTCCCAGTTGCCACACTAAGTAGCCAGTGGGCACATACTGAAACATCAACAGTTGCTTCTTTAATGCCTTGCTATGAATACATGTATTTCCAAAATTGACCTTCAGTTACCAAGACGTGTCAAGGCATGGAACAAACATGGAGGAAGTAGGTGAACTCTCATTTACTTTGCCTTTCCACAGCAAGACAAATCTCAGTGGCTGCCTGCCCACTATCAAAGTACTAAATTTCCTTCAGGAGAGACAAAATATAATTTATATGAAGAAGTGCTATGGTATCTTCCTACTGAAGAAAAAAAAATACTGTGAAATTTATTTTTGGCAAAACCTCGAATTTGTTTTTGAAAGAAGTTCTGATCATCTTCCAAAATTAAGACAGAACACCTAGGTATGCGCTTCCAAGATTTATCGCTTTCTTTGTATAACTTCTAGGGAATGATCAGCAAAACACACATGACAACAAAAGCAACACAGTCTGTAGTCCCTTCATTTTGACTGGCACCACAACCCATACCAAACACCCAGATCCTTGTGAATACTCAAGCTGGGAACATAGCTGAGTTGTCCTTAAAGTAACAGTTAAGTGCAGTGAGTTTCATACAAAGTAAGAAATTCGGTGAACATAAGAACTCTTTATAGTGCTGTAATTACAGATGGAGAGAAACACAGAAGCAAGACCAACATGGTCCTACTGAAATAAAAAATGCAAATGTTACTGTAAGTGGAAAGGGCATGGCAGTACAAAGCTAAATGTTCGGTAAGAATTTGTAAGATTTGGCAATTACAAGACAACCAAGAAAATTATGCACTTTGTTCTTCATAATCACTTTTTCAAAACAGTCAAAATAAAAATGTTTTTTGTATAACTGTAAAACTAAAACCACAATTTACTTTTTCAAAAGAGACATCGCACTGCACTTACCAACTGGACTGGTACCAGCTCCATTTGGCACTGCGAGGTCAGTTGTCCCCAGCATTCCACCTAAGAAAAACAAGTCAGAACATTAAACTAACTTGACTCTCGTTACAGTATTGTATCATTTTGTATTTCAATATTCAAGCCATTAAAAAATAAACGGACCAATACCAATAAGAACTTCTTGGTGTTTTTTGTTTTTTAATAAAAAAAAAAATCTATTTTTTTCCTAAATTTTTAATTAAAACACGAACACAAAGACGATATAAAAGGAAAATACAGCAGTACTGAAATCTTACCTGTGTTGCCAGTACTTGGTGGTCTCTGAGGGGCCCCAGGTGATACGTTCCGATGCAGGGTGGTCTGAGGTGGGGAGAGCATGGTTGTGTCCGTTAACGATGAACTGGCTGCCAGTGATGGGGATACAAGGGAACTCCCTGGGTTACTGTAGGTTAAAGTGTTGGGATTGGACACTGGAACGGTAACCGACATCGAGAAGTTCTGGGCAGGCAAACCAGGCTGGAGGAAAGAACATAAGGAACACACAGAAGACCACAACGTTAGCATTGTCAATACTTGCAGAAACAGCACATTATAAAAATACACAATAAAGTTTGCCAAGAATTACTCAGATTTTTTTAAAAAAGGAGGGGGAAAAAAAGAGTTAATTATGTTAGTTTCTAAACTCCATTTGGCATACAATTGTAAAACATCCATTTATTGCAGGGTATGGTGTAAACTCATATATACAGTTACAAAAAAATAACTCAGACTTTTAGAATACTGAAAGTTCAAATAGAGAAAATTGAAGATATTCACATGAATTCACAATCTCAGAAATACAACAAATTTACCAGTTAATCTGGATTATTACAAAGCAATGACAAACCAAACATGTCTACAAATCAATAGAGTTGCACTTTCAAAATGTCAGCATAAACATGCACATTATAAAACAGTCAGTCATTACACAAAAAAGAAAAAGTTAGTAATAACAGTTTTATATTAATAACCTTGCCAAAACATTGCTATTAATCTCTAAAAGTTTTTTTTTCAATAGACTAAAACAACTAAGGAGATATTTAGAAAGTCACTAAGTTCAGTAATTTGAATTTAACCCCGCGTCATTATTGTGACCTGTGTTCCACAGAACTTGCTTGAATAACCAGGTCATCTTTCTTTGCTTTATGCAAATCTCATTTTTTTTTTAATTATAATTTTTACAGCATTATTTAAAAGGCAATCATTTTTTCTCAAGTATATGTTTGTTATTCAACAACCATTTCAATTGAAAGCTGAGATGCCTGCCCATCTATGGTACTCATTTGGGTATGACTAATTTCTCTGGCCTTTGCCTCATTCCTATCCTTTGACAGTGATGAGTTTCTGAAACAAAAGGGACTATTTTCTTTCACAACTCTCATAATTAGTGGAAACAAAAGCATGACAGGTACAATTTAAAAGTAACAATTCAGTAATATTTATTGACACAACAAAGGGATAGAAGTTTTAATTTAGAGGTCAAATGCAGGCAACAAACATTCATGACATAGCAAGTACACTTAAAAAGATGCACTTTTGTCATGTGCAGCTTGAAATTTACTTAGAAGCATCCCTCCTGTTCAACAAATTTGATTATATTAGAAATACAGCAATAACTATTCTAATCAGGAGCATAATGTATTTTCTATAATAAACAATCTCTTATGAGCGAAAGCCAACAACAGTGTCCTTACTGAAGCACTCTAAGAATAATTATCAATTTTTGGCACAGACTGAAGGTAAAAAGTAACGAAGCACAGCACTGCAATGCTAGCAAATCATTCACAGTAACTAATGTCAAGCTGTACTGGTATTTGTTTTCACAGGGAAACTACTAGAAGAAACTATCAAAAAATCTACAAAAAAGGTACACTGTCAAGCAACTCAAGCTAAACTGAAACATCTGAAGTACACTTAAAACAATGCTGGAAGCTAGAAGCAGTTGGAGCATTTTTTCTGTAGGTTTCTCAATACAGAGCTAACAAATGACAGCTTCCCCCCACACCTTACAATAAGGGCTGCTTCTGCCCATCTATGGTACTCATTTGGTTATGACTGAATTCTTCACGCTTTGCCTCATTCCTATCCTTTGACAGTAACGCCTGCACTAGAACTAGAGAAACTATGTTCTTAGACAGACCCATGTGCACTGAACACAGAACAGGTCCAACACAAGCTGTAGATACAGACCCATATAGATAAAAAATAACGTTTCCTTCTTCATTTATGCTGATGTAATCAAAGACAATTTAGGCTGTTCATGAAGACCACAGAAAATCAAGCGAGAGCAATTTAGCTGTTTCGTACTGAGTGATAAGGCCTGAAGAAGATGTCTCAACACAAAAATGCTGGGTATCAAGAGCTACAAAACAAAGCAGGAAGAAAAGATACTGGCTTCATTCAAGTCTAAAGAACTTGCTAAAAGAAGCAATGCTGGGTGTCACGACTGTCAGTTTGTTGTTTAACTTTAGGTAGGATTCAGCAAAGCATTGGGGCTTCTGAAATTTAGAAATGTTACCTTATGTTCACAAGGTATGAAAAACTGAGTGCAAATGAGAAGCTAGTGATAAATCTTCCTATTCTTTAAGGTAAAATGAATTTTAAAAATTACCAGCACCTCATTTTTCCACAAAAATATGTGCACCTGTGCACCCTTCTCAAACCACTATACCCTCTTGCCTTTGCAGTTGTATTCAGTGGTGAGCAAACACTGAAAATTCTCATGCACATAATAGAAGCACAAACCATACTTTAGTACTCACTGCGATTTTATGATTCCGCATCATATTATCAAACTCTTCATTAATTTTTTTATATTTTTCTTCTGTATGTGGCGTGAGTACATATGAAGTGTCAGGGTCCGGGCTGTCGCACCCTCTGTGTTCCTTCTTGTTCAGAGCCTAAATAATGAAGTTAATAAAAAGGATCAACAAATAAAAAGTAGAGATAAAATAAAAGTACTTACAGGGCCTCGCTTGAAAATAAAATCACTATCTTCATTTAGTTTGCTGAATCTGTCCTCCGATAGTGGACTGTGCTCAAAGTAATCGTCAGCATCAGGGCTCTCACAACCATTAAGGCCTTTCTTTCTTAAGGTCTGAAATACAATTGGAAAATTCACATACAAATCATACTAACTTGCCAAGAAGTTTTGTATACTACTGCATCATTTAGAGCCACTGAAACTACACGAACTCAGACAAAACTCACTGTTCAACAGATAGGCTTGGTCTTTCAAAACAGCAGCATAGTACACAAACAGAAAAGGTTCATTCAGAGGCACAGACTCTCCCAGGTGCCATTTCATGGGAACCTTGAGCCTACACCCACTTCATCTCTCCAGTGTTCCAGACAAACCCATGTATGGATCCTGGTAGATGGAGTAAAGTTGTCTGACATAAAGGGAACATTCAAGTCTATAGCAAAGGAGTTGTGTCTTCACCAGTAACTAAAACTCAGTTCGTTGGATCTTTAATAAAGTAATTTTAGCATCCCAATTTTAATATTCCCATTTAAAAAAAGCATAAACTCTGGGAAATACAGTGGTTAAAATTTTCTGCCAAATTCAACAACTGCAGTACACTGATATATCTAACACTTGGTCTCAGCAGATTATAACAGCAGGATTTTCCTGCACTTCTGTCATCTCGCATAATAACCAGAGCTGCAAAAATGTATAAAGACAAATTACATAATCCCCCTCTAAAAGGGCTTAGCTTGCTAAATGTAAGTTTTTTCAGATTCCTTTCGATTAACAATGCAGCTGCTTTATGTGGTTGCTTCCTGTTCTCTGATGGAGAAGTTGCAGCAACATCCCCTGGAAAAAAACCCAAATTTGTCTACAATTTAGGCATTACAAATAAGCTTCTGAACAAAAGGAAGCAAAACTGCAGGTCTCATGAACACTTTTTAAAATATTTGTATTCCTGATTGCTTTTCTTTTTCACCCTATTACACAATCTCAAATATTTCTTTCCAAGTTCTCATTTATAACAAGATTAACAATAAGATTTACAATACTACCTATGGAGAAGTCTTAAAAGTTTCAGGAGAAAAGCAATACAATTTTTTAAACAGGTACACATCAGCAGTAGGACTGTACAGCAACAGGTGGGGAGTGAGCTCTCTCTTTGTGAGAAATAATCTATATTCTATGAGTTTTACACTATAAATCCTAAAGATTCGCAATCTGCAAGCTGACATTAGCACCATAAAGAAATCGCATGTCTTTTGCTATAGAAGCTATGCTTCCACAACACACTGCATTGATGATTAAAAAATAAAACTATCTTTTAGACTATTGTATTCATCAGCATTTTTTAATTAAAGGACTATCGACTAACTTTTAGTACAATCAAAATACATAAGACTTTCTCACTCTTCATGTATATGCAAAATACTGCCTATTTATACTTCAGTTTTAAAACAGTACATGAAAATTAAATTACGCCATCTGAAATTCTTTAATATCACAGGTCACCATAAGCTATAATTCCTTCTCAAGTTTCTTGGCTTGCTCCACATATCCCACACAGTATCTGGAACTCCAACAAAAATGCAATCACTAAATCAGCATATGGGGAAAACAGGTGTAGCTTCCTCCAGCACCTGTCACAGCACCAATCCTGCCCCTCTGGCCAATCAGCTGGGCACGAATATGGACTTGGCCATACAAGGGCTGGCTGTTCAGTCTCTCAAGGTCGGAGCCTGTCAACCCTCTCAGCCCCTCCTAACAAGTCAGCCTGCCAGTCTCGGACACTTTGATATCAGTAGAGAAAATGTTAACGCTGTAAAATCAGGATTACACTTAACCCTTGCAGCCCACAGAATTCTATAAATAGAATCAAAACGTCTTTACATGGTGCTCAGCATCAGCATGCATCCCCAGTGCCCAAGACATGACTAGAAGATGTACCTGGATACTATAAAGAAAGATCTTGCAAGAAACACATGCTATCTAGTTCACCACCTTTGTAAAAAATTAATTAAAGCAAGTTTAAGCATTGCAGAACGGGAATTTTATTACTACTCCTTTCAATATTCTAAAACAATCCAGTAAAAGCTTTTAAGCTCAATGCTGCCAATTCACCCTCCTGGATCTGTCTGAAAGTCATACTCAAAGTTCTAATATAAAGGAAGAGAATTAGTTAAAAATAAAAATGCATCCTTCCTCTTGGCCACCAGTTATTTTTATTTTTTTATAACAATGTGGTTAACTCCGCTTTGACTCATAAGGAAGGAAAATGCCTCAGTATCTCCCATTTAAGATTCTGGAAACCTTCACTCCAGATGGGGTTCCTGTCATTGTGGAAGGATTTAAGCCATGGTTCACTGTTACAGATAATAAGTCTGCGTCTGATATCCAAAGCTCTGTCTCCTTATCACTGAAACACGAACTGCCACTTTGAGGACTTAACCATAAAAAGACTGCCAACTTTATCATTGCCCAGTAACATAATAGTAAAACATTTCTGCTCCGCAGCTCAGACCAACAAGTGGAATGTTGTAATCTGTTCACATGGGCAGGCGAAGACTATGCAAGACAGCCCTGCCTGAGCTTTCTCACAGATAACTGGCCCCCGGTCAAGGGAAAACAGCACAGACTGTGATTACTGGGAATACCTCTGGGGGGATACAGGAAAGCCAAACTCCATAAACAAGGGCTGACTCCACCTGTAGGATTCTCTACAGCTAAAATTTGTTATTTCTGTGATTAATGTAAATAACCTGTGCTCTTTGAGCCGTTTCCAAGATATTATCATGGAAATTGATATTTTATTAACTCTGAAGACAGGAAAAGGCAATAGAAAACAGCGAGACCAAATCTGACTTGTGTAACACAAAGAAAGCTTTCTCTCTCTGCTGTGCCACAGAAGCCTGTTTACAATAAAAATCAGTGGGTTTGCAGTTGAGGCTAACAAAGACAGTTCTCCTACTACAACAAGAGCAAAAAAGAATGTTAAATATCAACGTTTTCCTATTGGATGCTCACTGCAATTACCTTCTGCTGTTAAGTCTAAATTTCCAGATCATCCAAGGGAATGTGTAGCCTTTTGAGTTAATCTGTATTACTTTCCACATCCTCTAGGAGTTAGCCAAAATTACAGTAAATTGTTCCAACATGTTTGCCAACACCCTGTATTGTGCCTTCAGTAACTGAGACTGTGCAGCTCTGATATTAGACTAGATTAACAGATGAAAGAAAAAAAAACTGCTTTGAGTCAGAAAATGAAGCAAAGTAATAACGATGAACCAACATTGCTATGAAGTCTTTTTTTTTTAAAAGAATCAAGCAAACTCAAAGATAGAGCTGTGTGACAGAAAGTCACTATACAAATGTTCCAGACAGCTCATCAAGCTCAAGTGGTCATCTTGGTATTGCAGAATGACCCAAAGTTTTAAACTGCGTTTTGTTCCACTGCATAAAACTGAAATATGCAAATATTACAACTTCTAGTTTAACTTGGTTTGGGGTGGGTTTTGGTTGGTTTTTGTTTGCTCGGTTGGTTATTTTGAATGGTGGAGCTTATGACAACACTGTATGAGAATGGCTGGAGTAGCTATGAAAGGTCTGAATATTTCACTCAAGGACATGGAATGAAAGCCCCAGTTCTTTCCTGAACTTCCCGACATATATGCAAAGCAATTTTTAATTGCACTGTGTTTTGCTAATTACAGCAAAGAATCATGCCTTGGCAAGAAGCATCTAAGGAACAGAAGAAGGACTTCATACAAAACAACAACAACAAAAAAATAATTAGCTTCTCCCTATAATTCAACATAAGTTTTACTGAAACCGATAATACAGATACCAAGTAGTACAAAAATACATCGAAGTTAGCTGTTGTATGATCCATGAGGAATCAAAGATGACATTGAGCCATCACAGTGCAATTATCTTAGCACAAGCTTCCAACAGAGAAACATGAAATGCAGGAGCTTTAAGCCTGCTGAGTCTCCACGGGATGAAATCGAGTCACCACCTCCACAGTTTGTTCCAGCCCAGCTGCATGCAGCTCCTCTCACACAAACTTACACTGGTTCAATAAACTGGTCATCAGCAGTTCTGGAAAACAACTCTGAACTAAGAAACACAAATTACTACTACTAGAGATGAAGTTCAGTGACAAACCCCAACTGCCTCCTCCCCATAAAAGATCCTGGTTTTGATATCAGACTCTGAAAGGACATTACTAAGGGTTAAAAGAGCACCATCAGCATGTTTTTTGCTCCAACTCAGCAAGTGTGGTTAAAAAGCCAAGACTTCTGATAGGAGTGATCTGGGCTCCTTACCAGCACTTGAAAAACTGTAGAGAACTTGATTATGTTCATTGTCACCTCAGGAAATATTATTTTTCTGTTTTAAAGCATACAAATAGGGTGACCTCATACAGTGGTACAGTGTTATGAAGCACAAAAGTGTCAGTTCACTCAAAATATTTTCAGCCTTGGGTTTCTTGTAATGTTACACGAAAAGGAAATGGTTTTTCTATCAATGCTACTACGCCTCATGTCAACAGCTCTATTTTTGCACTTGCTACCAGAGCTGGCCAAATAGGATTTTTTTTTGGTGTTTCATCCCAAATCATGAACAAAAACATTTCCAGAATTTGACTAAGATAGAAATGGAAAGTTGTTTACTTTGGAAAAGGCAAACCTTTCATTTAAAACCAGTATCTAGTTCTGACTCTGCTGTTGCAGCTAGAGCACAGAAAAGCTATGAAGAAGCACAAATAAAAGCTTTTTTAAAAACTAATTTTAAAAGATACGAGTACTCCTCAGGCCTGAAGTATTACAAAGGCAGTATTAGTACTGCCAAATATTACCACTGTGCCCATAGGGCCTGTACACCAATAACCAGTTTCCTGGTGCTCTACAGAGCTTCCATGCCGTAGTGGAGAGGGAGAGGACACAGCTATCACTTCCACATTCCAAAGGTACCTCACCCACAAGTGCAGTCACCAAGTGCTCACATAGCTCTGTGCAGGAGGGATGGGATTAAGCATCATTCTCATCTGAGATGGGAATAATAAGATCACTGAGGCCAAAGATGGTAATACTGCAACCTCAGGCCAATAAAACTAAGTCAGTACTGTTAGCCTAGGCTGCAATAGTGCCTTCCCCAGTGCCTTTGTCCAGAAACAAAGAACAAGAATTCTTAAAACAGAGATCCAAGGATACCTGAGAGCTTTTTATCCATACTGTATCTTTCAGGATCAGTCTTACATTCCCTCTCTGCAGATGATTAAAGATCCACACTTTAAGGTTATTTCTCAAGACTCTAAGGAAGCTGCTGAAAGCTCTGTGTGTGCTGGCTGATGGCTGGCTGGCACTAAGAACTCACTGTCACAGGAAGAGCAGGATCCTAGAGACCACCTTAAAGCAAACCATCACCTCAGCCATTGATAATCACAACTTACTTAAAAAGCCACACCTTTTCCCCCAAGATATTCACAAAATGAAAGACAAATACAATATTCCAAGCACCAGATTCCCACCCATTTCATTCTTTTATATGAAACATCAGTGAGAGGAAACGGGCACATTCCCTCAATGCAGTTTAGCTCCTTTCCCACAGCAGAGAGACTTCAGTGGGCAAGAGCTACATGTATCACTACAGACTCTACACACAGTAAAAAAGCCACACTGAGAGCATGACAAATGCTTTACTTGCTTCCTATAAGCAAACACACTACTATTAAGAAGTTGAGTCTACAACAAGGCTGGATTTATCTTCTTTTACAACACGAAATATTTCATGTTCATCACCCTGAACAACACCATGGTGCATTATCTTTTACATATAAGCATTTCTCCCCTATTATGTATGAAACATTCAAGTACCCGAGGAGCACTCTTAAACCACTGAAAGCTATTTACTGGTTTTAAACTTCCTGCAGGTCAGTTTGGCTTCCGAAGTATCATCATTTCCATTTCTGTTCTCCTACGTAACAACACAGTTCTGCAGATTCTGGGCTTGACCTTGCAGTGTTGTCCCCACATAAAATAGAAGCAGGAACAAATCCTAAGTGTGGCATACACATTAAAAGTGAAGAGCCAAAGAAAAACTATTAAATTCAACTCAGTAACAGCGTTTCGTGTTTGAAGTTCATCAGCATTATTTCTGTAGGCTTCACATTTTTTTTTTCATAGTCAGAGTACCAGACTGTTTTATGTAATGTTTATGATATTTTTTTTTTTATTTATTTTCCTTGGGCTCTATTAATGTTCTCTATTTCAACCACCGAAGTGCCTGCAAATTTCATTACAAAGCTGTTTTCCTACCCTTAGAGTTAGGAAGCCAATGTAAGTTTAGCCCTACTACTCCTTTCAGCAACAGGGACACATTTTCAATTACATTCTGCTATGCTATCGGTTAGAATTTCATGTTCTAATTATAGCCACAAATACATACATCCCAAACCAGCACAGTAAATAAAGCACAGTGGTGTCGAGCTTTCAAAACTTCAGTGAAATGCACAGGAGGTCAAATTAGATTATGACAGACATTTCCACAAGCAAAGCAAGTTGGAGAGCTTAACAAGAACAAGGCCTCATCAGTCTTTCTGCAAGCTCCCCAGCCAAACTAATGTGTACTAAGTACAATCTGAAAAATAGACATACTCTACTTTTAACTTATTATTTAAATAATATTTTTCATACCTGTGCTCAATTAGTAGTGGTATTTCAAATGTAAATAATCGATATTATGCAAAAAGAGCTAGGCATCAAAAATTCCGAGTACAGTGCTTCAACAAAGATTGCTACAATGATTTAATTTCTTGGCCAAACATTACAGTGTTTGAAGAAAAAAAAAGTTTTGGATTCATTACTTACTCCAGGATTGTACAAACAAAAAATACAAGTCTGCCTATCAATAGGACATAAAATATAAGGAAAAGCACAGCTCTGCTCTGTTCAGTTTTAGACAAAGGTATTCACCATTCAGAGATGTAAAATGCTCATGATTTTAAATTTTATCAGTGTCCCTGTTACCACTCCAAGAAAAGACACAGTCTTTTTTCAAAAGTTGGAGCGCTTCCACTATCTGGCAAATTTTAACAAGTATCCCCTGCTTGCGAAACCTGAAATCTAACTGTCAAATTCCTCCAAGATATGATAAAGATGGCACTCAGGATTCAAACTCTCAATTATATAACATAACACACACAAAAGGTTTTTAGAGGTGATATTGTATGAAGCTTAAATTGTTGCTTGAAGCATCTTTGGCGTGAAACATTAATTTAAATAGATACACCACAAGCAATTACAAAATAACAACAATTTTATAGGCCATAAAATCCACTCCTCTTCTCAACCCCGGAATATTACACAATGCACTGGACCAAAAGATAGAGAAGCTCCTTACTTATATTTGTGATTTTTGAGAAACACTGCCTGTGAACTCTGGGCTCTATAATGCAGTTGCTGACCTACAAACAAGCTGGATTGTTTACTCCTAAAATGAACTTCTTGAGACTTACAGTGATTAATAATACATTAACACTGACAACAATATTTCCATGGTGAAAGCTAAGCCAAGCTCTACAAGTCTAATATTTGATGCATTTTTCTTCACTTTCTACACAATTTACTGAATTATTAAATTTGGTACCGCTACCACTAAGGAGGTTCTCATTTGGTCAGTTTTACAGAGGGTACCATCAACTAGATTTTCCCATCAAAGAACAGAAAATTGCCAGATTAAGTCAATCTTAGTCAATCTTTTTACGAAAAATGAGAGACAAAGTAGATCTATGTTCATCTTCAGGAAGAAAACTATTCCTTAAGCCTATACATCAGAGAATATAGGCAGTAATACTGAAAATAAATGGTAAAACCAAGCAAAACACCATTCTATGTTAGTATGTTCAAAGAGACATTTTATGGCACATAGGGCTTTTTTCAATTTTTACTTAAGTGACAAAATACCTATCTCTACACGCACATCCTCCCAGTGTACCTCTTCACAGACTTGCAATGGTTACAACAAATCAGCAACAGCAAACTGAAGGCCTCCTTTGAGCAACAGTATATTGCAGATAAGCCATATGGAACATGAGAAGTTTCCAAGCGTAGTAAACCATCTGCATAATATCCTCCATAATCTTTTATAAGTTCTTTAGTAAAAATATTATCTCCTACTCATGATTTGCAAAAAAAGTTTCCTAAACTCTGATTACAATTCAATTATAGTTTAAAAAATGGCTTTCATTTGGTCTACCTGCCCATGCAGTAACATCAAAATGCTAATCCAAACATTTCCTCTTCTGAATTTCTTTTTACAGCTTGAAAACTGGAAAGGATAACAGAAACTATTTCAAAGTCTAGTTACTCTAGACAACATAGTATTATCAGAAATGGAAATTACAACACAAATAGCAACTACTCCCGAAGACAATGTTTAGTGGACCCCTAAGGATTTATACAATTATTATGTATTATGTACAGAAACAGAATGCAGCGAGCTTCTCCAGAAATTAGACAGGATACAAGCAGATACATCCCTATTTTAACTAAAGACAAAAAAACAGAATGTAGGATTTCAAGACACAAAGCTGTAAGAAGTATGTCATAACTCATGTTTTGAATGCTGGACTTCTCAGTTATGTGTCAAAGGAATATACTTAATATGTTTTTCCTTGCATAACCTTCACTTAGAGTGAATTATTCAAAAGCCAAAGCACCTCTTTGAAGATTGTCCTTACCTAACCTGAAATGGGGGTGGGAAATCAAAGACGAGACCTAGAGATGCAGAGAAAAAAGACTGTACAGGAATCGAGGACAGTGAAATAAGTAAACTTTATCATGTGTAATTCATGTCAATGTTGGATAAAGACTGGCTTTGGTGTGCTTGATTTATATTTTTTTTAACAAGTCATTACGCTCAGCAAGTACTGAATTCTAAGTCAGTGCTAAAAAGATCAGGGCTTTAAGCAGCACTGGTTTCTTACAGTCAGAAGAGCTTTCAAGTTGGGACAATTTGTAGGAGCTTCGATCTAAATAGTCTTCACAATATTCCAAATTAATTTGGGAGGTTTTTAATAAAAATGTTATTCACTTCCTATTAACTAACAAATAATTCCAGTAAAGCCCATTAAATATTAAAATGTATATTACTACTAATTTAACTAACATTCCATAGTCTATACTAGAAGTTAAAAACACGTACGCTCCTACATGAATATTATATCACTGATGTGACATTTACAAGATGTAGTAACTTATGACTGGTAAGTCAAAGTTGACATGCCCAGAGTTCTATGAGACACAAAATTTTTACATTGTCCAAACTGAAATATTAACAACTCACATTATTACTATAGCAATTGAGGGAAGAACCTTTAAATAGTGTTACTTTCTGTTCAGATAGGAGACTACGCTTCAGAACTGCAGCAACAAGCTTACACCACCAACCAGCAGGGCAGAACACTAAGCAGTCGTGCCGTAGTCACGTCTGTCACATTCAGAACTGTTCTAAGAACCAGAGCACATCTCTGGGAATGTCACTGATTGTGTAGCTTGTAGCCACATATGCAGGTAGCGATGGGAATTGAATCACATCATGCTTTAAATCGTCTCAAAGAAAATGGTTATCTGTGCTCGTAACAATTGCTGCCAGAGTACCCCAACAAGCGCTACTCCAGCTCTGCTTAGAAACTTATATCTTCCAGACTATGATGTTAACAACTCATCTACTATACCTATTAAGTTACCCCTATTTATTGCTGGTAAGGGCTTCGTGTCAAAATCAAGAAAAAAGGTAACAGCATTTGATGGAAGCAGGAAAGAGAAAGGAGAAAGTTTAATGTACAAGTTATGTCTTCTCATCAGCTACCTATAAGAAGGTGGCAGAAAAGGAAGGAAGGAAGAAATTATCTCTGGTCCATGAACAGATTTTAAAACATTGACCAAATATCTCGTTCAGCAGACGATTAACCATTTCATTAAGACTGGTTAAAACACTAATAGCTTGTAATGAGGACAGGAAAGATTTAGGTACTTTCTTTTTACTAATGATATTTGGACCTATGATATCATCCATACCCCTTTTAATGGAGGGAAACCTAAGTGGGGAAAAGAAATTCTCGAAGAGAAAAACACACAAACTCTTGATGTGTCTCCTTGCTGAAGTACAAATATATCTTGGTTCTTAAAATACAGCCACATCACCTATCAGCTGGGTTTATACAAAGGTACCATACAAAGATCTTCTACTAATCTCTACATAGATTTAAGATTCTCGTCCTTACAGCAGCACAACTTCCTGAAGAGCCATTTGATTCAACTGGAGAGTCTACTTAATGTACAGCCAAAGAAGCTGTTATTCGTCAATTAAGTGATTAGTTTTTTGTTATTTATTAATAAAAATAAGGAGGAAGACATCACAGTTAATTTCTGACCAGTCTAACAGTCACAGGACCACTGCAGGAGAGAACTGGAATTACATGAATTTAGTAGTAATAACAAAGCTAAGCACAATCACTATTATCAAAATACAACAGACACTATATCTAAAGACGCATTTCAGACAAACTCCAAATGTCTCTGTCACTGTATTCAAAACTAATACTTACTACCTTGAGCACATTAAACTTCTCAAGGAAGTTGTTTCATCCTGAACTCTGAGTAAGAAATAAACCCCCAAACCATAGGCTATCTACAAGCCAGGTTTACAGTAAACATTTCTATTAGGAAAGAATAGACTACAGCTACTATGCATATATATATATACACACACACACACATATTTTTAAATATTTAAGTTTTTGATTTATCATATTCCAGACCAATTTCGTTTTTATGCATTTTCTCTCATTTTAAGGTAAGCTGAAAGCAAGATTTCAGTCCTTAACTATATATGAATCCTACTCAATCAACTCCTTCAAATGTCTCAAATTATTTGAGATGTTATATGCAGTATAATTACATTTACATAATCATTTACCAAATCAAGCCCAATAATGCCTACATTTTCTCAGCATTACAAGCAGATTACAAAGTCATTTCCTTACTTCACTGACACCATGATTAAGCTCCTTCCTTCTTTTAAGTGTATACCACTGATTTCCACAGTGTGGCCCACACTATCTGGAGACCAAAGCAAGTAGTCCAAGCAACAATATTAATAGTATTCAAGATACTTATACATATTCTTCTATCAGCCCAAAGCTTTTTGGTTTTTTCTTTCTTCCCCCTCCTGCCTCCTAAATCTAGGCCACTCCTGGCAATTGTCCATCTGATATGAAGGGATGGAAAACACCATCAACCATTAGCCTTCCTAATATCCCTGGTGTGTGTCTAACCATCAGGCATGCTACTGCCTCTTAGCACTATCTCAGTTCAATAAAGTTGTGTGGATAGGACACCTAAATTTGAAGGTTTTAGTCACCTACATTAAGCATCCATTTTCATTTTCAACTGAAACTGGTTGTAGAGCATTCTCTTCCTTTTAAAAAAAGGTTTAATAACTTACCATGTAACTTCTCTAATAAAGCATTCCAAAGAAATATGTTTTTTCAAGGATGTGATCCAATTTCCACCTTCCACCATATTACTTTTTAGCTTTGAATAGGAGCATATGGAAGCCTGAATTGTTTGCCAAGTGTGTATCTAGATTTAATATGCCAGGTATCCACCAAGGAAGGAAAGAGGATCAATTAACTGAACACCCTTCTCATCAAAACATCCATGCGTACATCATGTGTACTGGCATACTATTGTCAGATCTTCAATTCCACACAAAGTTCACTTGAATTTAAAAAGAAGTAGCCATGAAGCAATTCAAGTGCTACCAAAATGCCCTAAGTCCCCATGGATAACCAACTACTACACTGTATGACATACCAGTAACAGTTCAAAATGCATGTCAGTAATCCATAGCCTGGAAAAGCAGCAACGCTGTGGAAGTGGAGAAATCTGGATTAAAAAAAATAACAAAAGCAAAAAGCTTTTGGTTTATAAACACAGTGTTTCAACACCAACTTTTCTGTTTATGCTCCCCACGCTGTTATGCTTGTCTCTTGGCATATGCTCCATCTGGCTGTGGAGATGCATCTGCTTCTTTGTGCTGTAGGCTCTGCATGTGCAGATGAGCTCTCCATGCTTACTGAAAGGCATGATCTGACAATCTCATCTCTGATACTATAAACATCTATGACTAAAGAATACGTATTGCTCCTACAGTAGCTCTTAATTAATTTTTTTTTTTTTTGTGAAAGAAAATAGAGTGTCTTTTTGGTATTTTAATGCAAGATAATGCACTGAATACAGATTCTGTAAGATTAAATTGGCTTAGAGTAAGTAGCAGCAGGTACACTTGACCGCTTTCTGTCTTGTTTCAACAAAAATATGACAGGAGCATGTAAGAGTCAGTCAAAGGATCGATTTCTGTCTCAACATTTTTCCTCATTTTTAGACTGTATATATCAGAAATGCAGGTCTCAGACTCAGCCAGAACTGGTACGGAATGAATGCTTTGTACCTAACTACCTGTACCTGCTTCCTTATCTCAAAAATGTTTTGTACCTGTCTTCAAGCCTCCTTGCTCCCTACCACTGTGAAAGATCTATGAAACAAGGAGGAAAAGACAGGAAGATTAATGACCACAGACCCACAGCCAACAGAGCATGCGCGCAAGGTGACAATGACTACTGGCCTTCATCAGGAGATCCCAGGTCGACCACCACTGCTAGAAGGAGTGCATGCACAAGGGGAGGAGACCTGCAGACACTCCTCTCTTGCCATGTGTGGCCTGCTAGGTGGAGACTGACACATCTCCACAGGCAAAGGCAGGTTACAGGTGCATTGACTAGCATAAAAGACAGCTCCGGAGCAGCTGAATTGAGAGGGGCAAGAGAGGGGCAACAGAAGACCCCTTCCACTGTGGGATCACCTCCAGCAAAGACCAAAACAACGGAACACCTTCTGCACTGGGACTCCCAAAGACGCCGGACATCTGTGGACCCGTAGTGGTAGCTATGAACCTCTTTTCCTTCCCTCTTCTCCCTATCTCTTTCTTTGCGCTCTCTCTCTCTCTTTCTATCGTAAGTCATTTTCTATCGTAAGTCATCTCATGGGCAAAATTAATAAAGTGCCTGTTTAGATTGAAATTTGACTCCATTGACTCTTTGAATTATTTTTGCACTCTGAAATCATATATGAAACGAATCATCACATGTCCGCTTACGAGTGGACCGCGACAGACCACTATCACATCAAGGCATCACAAATGTTACTTCCCATTAGAGGCATCTTTTCCATGTTAGAACACTGAAAACAAACATCCCAATCACCTGCTACAACTGAAACTAAGTAACAAGTACAATTATTCCAATACAGCATCCTTTTTAAAAGGATGAGTATGTTCACAGCGATTATATGATACAGTTCAGGATAAAGGGGAGGGGTTATATCTCTTCATTACAATTTTTATTACAGATTACAACATACTTCAAGGACAACTGTCAAAAACTGGAGTACAGGTCTTACACAACACGTCATACTATACTGAATACAGCACTAAGCTATACAGCATGAAGAGGCTCATTAAACTGACACCTCTCCAAAATTCTCTTGGGCACAGATACCAACCAGCAAAGTAGGTCATATTTTAGACAGGCTCCTAAAAATGACATCACCTCAGTTTGAGAGGATGATATGACAGAAGGAGCACAACCCACCCACCCACGGCCAAGTGCAGGTTAAATAAACCCCTTTTTTTTTTCCTATCAGTCAAGGAACATCAAAGCATGGAAAAAGAGATAAACAGTCATGCTAAACAGGCAAGAGAGCCTGTCTTCAAATCTCAACTCCCAGGAAAAGCAAGGCTGGAAGACAGGGAACAATGAAACAATTGTTACTTTCTGAGGCCCTCTCCAGGGGCAGAAGGACCCAACATGGAGGCATTGCCTTGCAGAGAACCTGCAATATATCCTCGATGGAAAAAGATGACCCAGTATGACTGCCTGTTCATTTCCTTCTTTTCCTTTGGACCAAAAAAGGATGAACATTCAACATCTCAAATTGCCTTTTATACATTAAAACATTCCATCGACTATATGGATACAGAATCCAGATAAACCTGAAATCCTCCCCATTTTACTCTGCAGAAGTACAATACTACTTTCTCCAGGAAAAATAACTACTTGCCAAGAATAACGTGCTACAGAAAAAAAGTCAATGAATATTAAAGCATCAAATGCTCTAACACCTACAGCAAGGCCTCCAACTCAGAGAGCACTTCAGTGTTAACAATGTTAAACTGTGCTATTACAGCTTTGTAAAACTAAGCACATGATCCTAATATTTCAAGAATTCAAAAGCACATACTGGATGAAAATATCCATTTTCTCACCATCCATACATATGGTCCATGTAACCAGTGCAACACCACAAGGTTCCACTCAAATAACTACAAAAAAAGCCGAATAAAACCTCATTGTACAACAGAACAAAACTTCTCACCTGATATGAAAAGGAACACGTTCTTCAAGACCAAGAATTTTGTGAATGATACTTTATATTTCTGAAATCTTATGAAAAAGTTATTTTGGAATCTCAGCAGAAGAAGATAGAGTTTTGCCTTTCATAAGGCTGAAATGAAACAGTACACTGGCCACCTCTTGAGTAAATGCCTTTTACTAAAAAGGTCAGAACATAAGCAACTTCAGCAAAGTTTCACTGTCCTCACCAACAACAGCTGTGTTTGTTTACCTTCTGTATTTCAGAGAGGTGCAGAAATTATTTTAAAACAATGCTAGACCAATTATGCCTGCTTCTCATAAGCAAGGAAGTCATCTTCCCAGAACCTGCGTGGAGTATGGCTGAAAACCCATTCTCCTCACTCCCAGATCACTTACCAAGTACCTACCAAAGGGAAAAAATAAAACCAAAACAAACCGAAATCCCCTGGCAGGAAATCGGCAAAGAAATCAACAATTCACTGGTAAGTAGAATGTTCAGCAATTGAACGAGAAAAAGGAGAGGAAAGGACAACAAAAACTGTTACAGGAATTAGTAAGAAAAACAGGGCCAACAAACTCATAAAAGGTCAAAAAAATAGAAAATAAGTACAGGACAGCAGCAGAGCATTCACATCTACAATAATGTGTACAGTAAAAGATATAAGGGTATGTATCAAAATAATTCTAGCATCCATTTAAGATGCCAGCACTCTCCCTCCTACTATGTTTTCACACAAACGTTCCAGCAGCAACAGAAGACAGCAAGCTCTGGGCATACAAACGCAATTCCTATGCCAAAACTGAACAGGAGGCATCTGTGAGAGGACCATGTCTCATCAATTTCATTTAATCATTTACAACATTGCCATCTATCCAAGACTGAAAATAAGTAACAGAAGATTTGTTTCCTCCCTTATACAGCTTCAGAGCTGTGTAGAATTAGCTTCCTTCTAGCACAGCAAATAAATCCTCTTGTCGTGTGTAGCAGGAACATACTGGGTCAAAACAAGTTTCACTGTGAACCCACATCACAATAACTACCACCTGTCATATTCAAGGGGGCAAACAAGTTACTAAAATAGTTAACTAAGACATACATCAGCCATAACTCCTTAAAATGGAATTGCTTATTCTGAATTGGTTTAGTATATTTGATAAATTTTGTGTGTGTGTAAATTTTATTTGTTAAAAATGTACTTCTACATAGGCACAATAAGGAGATGTCATTTTACACTATTCTTTAAGAACATTTCCAAAATACAGGTGCTGTAGCTTCACCTCTACCACGCCACAAGTATCCCTCAATAGTGAAACTACATCAAATACTGAGCTTTTGGCAACTTGCTACTGCTTAAATACAGGAGTCATACTCTTCCCCCCACCTCATCTCTTCTCCCTTGTTCTTCCCTGCCTGCGCTGTATCTGTCACTGCATCTGCTCCAAAGCACATCATATCCTCCACTGAACCAATTCTGCTCGGTTGTAAGGAAAAAAGGTAGATAATTTTCCACTGAAAAGGAGTGGTTTTTATAAATTAAAGACACTATTTACTTCAGGTGGGAAGCTAACCATCCAAACCCAACCATGAATGATATCGCATAATTGTCTGAAGAACAGTAGCTAATAAACTACAAAGCTACCACACGGAGCAAATCTGAAATGCAATCAGTCACAAAAAAAGTGAAACCGCAGAATATCTCCGAAGTACTGTATGCATGACCTTTTTCTCCCCAAGAGAGAAAAAACACCACTCTATCTTGTAAATATTTCATCCAACCGATTTAACTTTTCCATCCAGAACACAGTCATAAACTTAATAAACCTATTTTCTCTGCAAAAAGGTAAACACTTCCACCTCTCTGGTTAAATAACTTTTTCCTAAGAAAGAAAAAAATCAAAAACATTTTAATCAGACTAAAAAGCACACAGAACTGATCTGAAGAGACTGTGAGATTCATGAATTATACTATGTCTGAAAAATGTGTGTAAGGTCCCAAATCCCAAACCAGAATAGTACAGTAAAGGTACAGAGGAAAATCAGATAGCATCTGCAGAGAAGTCCTTGCACATTCCCACAGAACAGAAACCACATATACAGTTGGGTACCTGCTGCACTTTTTTATATAGTTGCCAAGAGTCAAATATTTGACACTGGTTACAAAGAACACCAACAAAAAAACCACAAAGAAACTACAGGCACCTTGCACAGAAATTATTTGGGAAGAGGTTCTTAATCTGCATAATGTGAACAAGCAGTATTTAAAGTCATAGTAGGAAGAGGCCTCAGAGACAAAAGTTAAAAAAAACCAAAAAATCAAGCTGACTTTCATACATCCCTGTCTCAAATTGACATTTGTCACATTTAAAAGCTCATCTTGAAAGAATGAGGTTTTCCCTTCCTCTACACTGGCTATTCCCTTACTTAAACTAATCCAGTGACTAAATAAGACTCTTTCAACTCTTTAAAGCTTGTGTTATCCCTCTTATTAGTATTCAATGCTGTAGAAAAGTTGGGGAGGTTTTCTTTCTGATCACAAAAGGCAGTTGACAAATTAGCACAGAATCTTCTCAAGATTTTTGCTTGAAAACTTACTTTCAAGATCAGCTTGCATCCTCCCTGTATTCTGCAGTCCCCTCAGCAATAGACTCGCTTCAGCTATACAAGGCTAATCACTATTCCTCAAAAGCAAGACGCCTGTTCAGAAGACAGCTTCAGAATTTAAATGAAACACTTAAGACAGCCACCTGTTTCAGTCTATTTACAGGACTACTGGAGGCATGACTCTTATCTGAAATGCAGTTAAGTACATAAAGGCTCCAACTGCCAAGAAAATCCCTGATTTCTACTGCACCTAATTTAGAAATCATGTACAGGAATGTTTCTATTTAAAGCACAAGTATTATAATTCACGTAGATGAAACCAAGACCTTTGGGTAAATATATTCACGTTATTCTATTTCTGCAGAAACTACAGTTGTTATACTGCTTTGTTTCAATTGACAGAGTGATTGGGTGACAAACATAAGTCCATTTGTTCCATCTACTCACATCTTTTTGGCTGAACAAGGGGCAGCACAGGCTGTGGCTAATTTCACAACATTTGACTGGTAAAAGTAGTCACTACCTCAGAAGAGAAGAGGGGCCAACCATAACTGCCTGTTATGTTGAGGGCACTCCTTACACCTTATTCTCCATCTCACTGATTTTTTTCATTACAGCCTTGAACGCATCTTCCTCTCCCTCCCACAGAAAAACAACCATATTTCGCACCTCTATTTCCATTGCCAAATGTGGTTGAAATCAAACACCTTTCCCAGAAACTAGCAGGGGGTGGAGGGTAGATGGGAAAATAACATGGCTGTAAATAAGACTTACTGCCTTAGAGAAACCAGACTAAACGCAGTAGTTTACACTTTATGACAAGGTTTTCAAGATGTAAATACATTTGGTTAAAATATCTTAAAATACTCTACGTTGCTGTATAGTTGAAGTATTGAGGAGATAAGAAAACTGATGTTTCTTTTCATATTGTTACCTCAACGATATCTGAGTTGGTTCTGCTTTCGTGGGGCTCGTTGTATTCTGTGTATTTAAGTAGAACTTTGTCCATATCAGTGCTGGCATACTGAAAAAGTTTGTTAGAGCTGTTAAAAATGATGAGTGCGATTTCACAGTCACAGAGTACGCTCAACTCATATGCCTTCTTCATTAATCCAAACTTCCTCTTTGTAAAGGTGACCTAAAAAAGAAAGAATAATGATTTTTTTTTAAACACATGACTAGGGTTTAGAGGACTATAACCAAGCATTCAAGGAATATACCAATTGAGCCTACTCTATTTTTTGCTTGTAACAAATTACATAACTGTACACATGCACAAGCTTAAGAGATCGCCTGTTATACTTAGGGACACTTTTAGGCCCAATGCTCTGTATTAGCCTAAGCTGAACAATGACATGCCCCAACCCTTCCACTGGTACCCTGGTACCAAGGAAAGGACATGTAATTACCAAGGAGAGCTAAAGTTTGCAGGATCCTCTATTTTTATCTTCTGTTTAATCAACAGATTTTCCAAGTGCTTTTCTTCTGTGATGATTAGTTATTCAGTAACTAGCTTACAAGTTACTCACAATCTTAATTCTAATGAAACCAAAGAAAACAGGAATTTCAATGGAAGTACAACGTTGCTACCTAAAATGATTTCCAAATATGAAAAGCTAAGAAATACACTTATTTTGTTGCTACTAATTAATCTAATCAGATTCACTTATATTTTTAAGCTGTTTTCTGTCACTTGGGGACATCATGGAAGAATCATTCTGTCCAATGACAATTGCTGTGAGGAAATAAATCCATTTTGGATCACCACAAAAGAGCATTCACCCATCAGGGTGGCAGGAAAGACACCGTCGAGTAAGAAAAAAAAATTTTTAAAAACATATTAATTTCAAAATATTTCAGTTAGTCAGGGATGCAAGAGTATCAATGTACTCCATATCAAGTCAAACGAATTACCGGCGTAATGCTAAAGCCAACTTTTTGTAAAAGACAAGTAGACACTTAAAGGTATTAAGTGTCTCAGAGAGGCACTTTATCTGCTACTATGAAGTCAATTTCCTGAGACCTTTTAAATAAAGATGTTAGTTTTGGATCTAGGCTTTCAATCTGAACTTCAGTGTTGAACAGAACACCTATGTCTAAGCCACATTCACATGATTCAAAGGATCCATGTCTGACAGCTGAGCGCCTACATGGCCTATTTGTTCAACAGACAACAGTGACAATACTTTTGCAAGACACCAATGAACCAGGTTTCTATAGTTTAATGTGTTAATTACCTAGATGTACATGAAGTTTTTGGAATACAGATGGGAAAATACTGCATACACACACCTGCAGACATTTTTTCCAGAGACTAATAACTTATGCATGTTCTTTAAGTATTATCCATATTACAAATCCTTCCCACCACATAAACAGACTTGGAGGGATGCAGACAAATATACTAACAACATTATATATGAAACACACTGAAAATAACTGTCTTATTAAAATAGTACTTGTATAATTTACTCTTCAACCTCAAATGTTTGCAGAGGTGCTGTGGACCTGAGACTCCTCTCCAGCTATACAACAGTCCCCACGTTCATAAAAAAAAAAAAAAACACCACAAACCCTAAGAACAACCACACACACAACACACAGTGCACAGTGTTTTACCACCCTCAAGCAGCGCTTTGCTCCCACAAAAATGTACTGTGCCCATAGTGTTTGAAATGCTGGATTGTTAGCACTTATCCACAGTAGGAATAGAGGTAATAAACAGAAGACATAGAAAGATGAAAATAGGGAACATGGAGCATTTTATAATACCCATAGTTCCACTTTACATCCTGTGCAGTGTTTCTATGAAACTTCTCAGGGTTTAAAGACCACTAACCACAGACTCTTTTGTAAGGCTTAAATAATCCCTGTTCAGGTGAAAAGCCAGTACTTCTCATAACTTTTTCCAATACTTTTAAAGTGTGTTTACTGAGAAGCTCCATTAAGATATAGCACTATCTCTGAAACAATGTTATGCAAGAGTGCTGCAACACACTGAAGATTCAGCTAGAGCAAGAAGATCTTTTCATCTAGCTATTCTTTAAAACTTATAAAACATTAGTGAGACAAGAAGCCAAAACATCTGACAGACTGTCCTGATGCATCCTCAGTTAGTATCTTTATTCCAGTTATAACCTGACCAGTTGACCAAGTAACAATGCAGGTCTCACTGAGCTGTAGGTTTTCCAAACATAGGTGGAAATTTTACTGTCCTCATAAAATACAATACAGTCAGCTTGTAAAAACAGATCTCCTCCCCTCTACCACTTTAAAAGTGCCTTCATTCAGAACACTCAAGATTTATTGATTCTATCTTGGATGGGACATTAACAATGACTTTGTCTGGATTCCTCTGGTGATTGAGGGAAATTAGGTTTTTTTAAATAGTTGTTCTTCTGTTGCTACTTCAGTTACAAGACACTTAAGACACTATTATCCAAGTATGAGCAGCTATATACAGATACTGCTGGCAATTTTTTGTCAGGAAAAAGGCCTCATGAGACATGAGTGTGCTATAATACTTTGCAAAATCATTGAACAAGTTGACTGATGGTTTACTTTCACTGAGGACCTGTATCCTCATCCTGGAACAGGGGTTCTAACTTCTCTACTGAGAGCCTATCTTTCTCACCTCACGTCAGGCTACTTTACTTGTGAGATTCTCAGCCAGCATTGATTTCTCACTTTGTGTTTGGGCAGTGCGTGGCACAAACTACACTGCCCCTGGAAGCCTTAATTTAATGCACAGAGATTATTATAAGCTCAAATTTCATGTAAGCACTCAAAGACGAGTATGAGTTCTGCAAATTTTTTATTTCCTTGCCATTTAGGACCGCATTTAAAACAAACCCATGTATTTTTATTGAAGGCCAATGGCTTCCTCAGCACTATTCTAATATTGCTCAGCAAAAAATGGGTGAGGGGAAGAAAGCAAAGGCAGCAAGATTGAGCTTCTTTGATATCTAATTTACTGAACTTTATTCTCTTCAGCTTAGTGAAGATAAATGTCCTACAGCTCATTCAAGCAGATATGACTACTTAATTAATAATACAATGAGTCGTCTCATGACAGCTGTAGCCCTCCAGAGAAATGGTCCATATGTTGTTTTGAGCTCACATACAATTCCATCAGAAATAAGATGCTTCTGATAAAACAATAACTTTTCTTCCCTCATAAGTTATACGAACTTCTTCTGCAGGCAAAGTTCTATCCCATTCTACCCAGATTTTCAAACAAAACCCTAATTATCATACTAAACATTTAAACAGGACATCACATAAGCATGTATGTAAGTGACCTACTAACCAGCTATGTATGCCATAAAAAAAAAAAACTGATGGGACACAAGTGAACTATACTTTCCATGGAGCAAAACAAACCCTATCTGCTCTCCTTATCTGGGTCAACAAAAATTTCTGAGAAGTGAATTAATACCTAATAAATCTCCTGTGCATCTGGGTATTTTAGCATGTTAAAATTCTATGCACCAGCTACCAAAACCACAGGACCACTGGGGTTAAGGAACACCATCGACACCTTTATACATTAAAAATCTGGCTGCGCTAACAAAAGCTATTTAATCTTTTAAAAACCTTTTAAAAACAAGATGGAGTGTGTTATCTCTGAGTTTCCACAGAAAAAGGATAAGGCAAGAAAGAGTCCACTTTTAAGTTAGAGCTTCAGGCCTCTCCATAGACTCTAAAGCGTACAAAAAAAGTGCTAGCCAAAAAACCCAAAGCCCAAACTTAAAATTTAATCCCTATATTTTGCTTTAGTCACAGCATTAGTTCAAGTGGGCTAAAAATGATACAAACACTATTCTCCTCCTCTCCATTGTTCCAACCTGAACAATGAGACAGAGATTAAAATAAAATAAAATAAAAAAAAAAACACAAACAAAACAACCCCAAAAACCCATGGCTCTCTGTAAAACAAAACCAAAAAAAAAAAAAAAAGAAAAACCCACCAAAGTCAAGGTATAGCATAATACTATTTGCATTTCACATAGTACAAACCCAAGGTTGTTCAACTTACTCCAAATAAGTTCAAAAAGGTGGGGGGAATCAATTTCAACCTCTTCAATGTGCCTACAGCAAGATCTAGAAGAACTGAAGTTACTAATTCATTTACTTTTACTACGTGTACTTAAGACATTTATCTACATCAAACATACAATCACCGTGTGATTAAAGCTGTTCAAACAAAATACTTGGCTTCCTCCCAAACTACAATAATACTTTTCTTGCTATATATAGAATTCTCAGAGTTTACACTGGTTTAAAGTGATACAGGGAGAAAAACAATCCTGATTTCACAAACAAAACAATGGGCTTTAAGCCAATAAGTCAGCAACAAGACACTGTCATGGAATTCTGATGCTACTCTAACACCAAGCTGGTGCTCAGGAGAAGTTAAAAAAAGCAAATCAAATACTAGGAAGGGAACCGAGAGAAAACATCAGTACACTTTTATACGAGTCTATGGTTTGTATGTACCTCGAACACTGCAGTTCTGAGTCCCTTTGCCACCAAAAATAATGTAGCAATAATCTAAAGAGCTTTAGGAGAAAGTAGCAAGAACGGTCAAAGACTTGGAATAGATTCTGTATCAAAACAGCTAAGTAAAGCTATGGTGGTTCAGGCTGAAAACGTTATTTTAAGGGAAAATAAGAAAAGACAGCAGAGTGACTGTAGCCTCTTCCATACAAGAGCTAATTAACTAGTAGAAACATGACTATGCATAAACAAAAAGGTGTTTCTTGAAGCAACAAGTAATAGACCTGTAAGAAATCCTCACCAGAAGATGCTGTAAATGCTCAAAGGATAACTGAGCAACTTCACTGGTGAGGGACAGGAAAAGCAACAACAAGAAAAAAAATCCATTAATGGTTACTAAATATACAGAAACCACTTCCGTCTCAGGAAATCCCTGAGCTAAGAATAGTTAGAAGCTGGAAAAGGATTACAGAGTAGTGTAACATGTGCATCTCTGTCCCACACTAAGTTGCTTACAATCATCACTGGACAAAAGATACTGGCCTAGCAGCATCTTTGACCCACTATAACCATTCTTAAAGCTCGTAAGCTATTTCTACAGAAATTTTCCTTAAGAATGGTAGCTTCCAGATACTCCACTACACATTTCAGTATCTGATTAAGATTTTATTTCTTATTTCATGAAGTAATTTACAAGTTAAGAGGAAACACTACTTCTGCACAGTCATCAGCTTCTGGTACTTCAAGTTCACAGGACATCTGTTAGGGCAAAAGCAGCCAAGTCAGCAGCTTTCCTGAAAACAGTGCACTTAGGAGTACTATTCTGTTCTGACTGACAGTTTTTAAAGACTAAAAAAGAATTCTTACAAGGAATATAAATCAATGCTTTTAAATACAAACATGTCAACAAAATTCATTACTATATCCAAACCACTGCAGATCATCGTCCACAGGTATGTCAAACTCCTCTGCCAAAGTGGCCACTGCAAATGCTTTTAATATGTCCTTTCTAAATTCCTCGTCCTTTCTGTCTTCATTATTAAGTGTTTCTAGTAACTATCAGATCAAGTAAGGTGTCTGTTTCAACTTGATATTTCAGCCTAGCAAAGTACAGACTAGGTTACCCTTTAAATAGGAATAGCAGTTTTACAGTGAATTAAAGTAGTAATTGATTTTACTCATAACAATTTTCCCTCAAACAGTAGTAAAACCATTCCTTACTCGTATTCCAGTAATGCTGTCTATAGACACATGAAGAAAAAGTTTGGCTTTAAAGTGAATTGAGGTTTATTTATTTAAAATTTCCATTCATTTTTACGATTACTGATGAACTTGTTCAAGCAGACTCCTTGTTTCTCACCTGTCTGTTCCTTTCATCCATTATTCTTGTGATCTGTATTTTCTTTCTCCCCATTTTCAGCCTCTTCTTTCTTTTGCTTTGCAATCCAGAAATAAGCTATTCCAAGAAATGTCACTCTTCAGTATTCTAACACATGATACTGTTTTCTTTTACTTTGTCTTCAGCTTGAGAAAAGGTTTCTATTTCTTCTTACAAGCCCCTAAAAAAAAATTTTGAAAAGAATTAATCTACAATTACTAAAGAGGAAGCATCATTAAACACTTAGGGAGCCATAAAACACGTGCATGCATAAAATAACTGCAGTGAAGAAGCGAGTCTTTTCATTAGTAGGGTATTGCATGACATATTTCCAATTAAATAAACTCCAAGTAGTTGCTAGATTCTATCTATAAACTGCAGGCTCAAAAGGACGAATAACTATGTACACTTATGTATGCCTTAACTTTTACAGTTTTCAAAGGGGTTGGTGCTCACCACCCTACGCTTTATGCTGCAAGTTACCCGAGATTTCAAAGAAAAACCCATGAAATTTTGGTAAACTTCATTCATTATTTTAGGAAAACTTACAGAGAAACCACTTGGTGTTTCACATTTGTCTTGTAAAATAATCATCACCATATCAACCTTCTGTTCCTAAACTAAACAGCATCTGATTTCATAAGAGGAAATATCTTTACTTTAAAAGGATAAAGTCCATAGAAAATATTTTCCCAACTGAACACAGCTACCAAGGCACCAATGAATAATTAAGAGATTCACATGGCTACTCTCACTACAATATCCTGGAAGTTTCACAATTGCCTATGACCAATTACCAGTCCAGCACTTGTTTTATTTTGGTAAATTGTTTAGAAAAATAAAGGTGCATGTGACCTGAAAAGCCAACATGTCATAGTATTGTAATATGGTGCTAACGCATCAAATGGACTTGTAGAACACATACCGTTTAACAAACTACAAATGCCTTTCCAGTAGAAAAAATTGCTAAGCCATAATCAAAACACACTGCTTGAATTGCTGGAGAACGTTATCCAATAGAATTGGGGGACAACTGGAAATTAGCCTCTAGAACATCAACTGTATACTAGAATGTATAAACATGAAACAGGTACTCCTTATTCTTTGACCACCTAATATTCATTCAAATAGAAGGGGTAAAACCAGCCTAAATATGCACTTATAACCTCTTGTAACTTTCCAAACCAAAGTGTCTTTTAAAAATCAAGCCTTGCATGGTTCAAATGAGTGTCACAACGCCATGCCCTTGCGGCCATATGTAGAAAGTGGTGCAACCACATCACCATCAGACAGTTAATAACTAGAGACAGCAACAGGCGATGAGTCACAGGCCGCCCTTCACGACACATTCAATTTACACTGTGGAAACAACCATCATGTTCTGATGCAGCTTGGGAGAAACGAGAGAGAGATGGAGGAACAGCATAAAATGAGGGGATGCCATTTTATATTTACCTGATAGTAACAAAGGACAGCTTTGGTAAAAACATCACTAAATGCCCAACAGTATTTAGAAATGCTATTCCATGGAACTTCAGATCAAATCAACACCAAGAGTGTATGATGCCCCTTGGTCAAATTACAAAAAACCCACCAACAATATGCACTAGAATCTAAGGTTTAATTCATAAAATATCCACTCTTAAGTCAGTTGCCCCCACTGTCTCTAAAAACAACAAAAAAAACCCCAAAATGACAAAACTCAGCTAATGCTTGAATCACACATTAAACTTAGTTCCATAAAATCTAGTTGCAATCCCTGAATGTAACTAATAAAAGGGTCTCTATAAGTTGCTCTTTAAATCTATTTTCTTCATCTGTGGCTTAATTTTTTTAAATATACTATACATTATAAATCTAAAATCCCAAGTTATCAGATTTCTTCCTCTGCTTTTTAAAACACACTCGCCATCCTATCCAGCACATACAGCCACTGCATGTGACAACAAAGATCCACCTGGTCCAGCATTTTATTCATGGCTATTAATAAATACCACTAGGATGGTAAAGGAGGAACACAGCAATACAATATGCATATATCACTTAAACCAAGTATTTAGAAAGCATTTCCTCCAAATTTTAGAGTGATGTTTGAATCAGAAACTTCTGGATTCATATACACAACCTCAGATTTAAAACTGTTCATCAGATCATCTTCCATGAATACCACTTTTGGATTTGTGTAAATTTTTAGGACCTAGGAGCAGAGTTCTATGGCTTAATCATGCATCAGAATAGAATACATCTTTCATTTAAGCCTTTATTCTGGTAATTACATTTGGTGTCCACAGTTTTTTAATTATGTGACGCAGTAAACAATCATCTTCACCTGACATGTTAGTCCTGATTTTGATGCCTATATTGTATCTTCCTTCAGTTACCTTCACTCAGAACTTAAGAATCCTACTCCCACATCAGCCACTTCTAACACAAAAGCCATTCTCTGGCCATTCTGTCCTCCTCTCTATCATTTTCAATTCTGCACTGTTCTTGCCAAAACAGAGGGGCTCATCTCCTTTGCTGTACCCATTGTATGAGGTACATAAAATTTGATGATAATCTACCATAAATTTATACAGAACCATAACAATACGTCACTTTCTACTGCATTAGACACACCCAGGCAAATTGAATAATTCTCAACATTCTAAGGAAACAGACCTATGTTCCAAGACCACAATTTTTAAACCCCTTTGAGGGATCACACAATTACTTCATACAGTCCCATCTCACTGTTCTGGTTTGAGAAATACAATGTGAGAGTATGCATAGATATACACATAAGGACACAAAATAAAAGATGCTTTCTGTCTACTAACAGAAAAAGCAATAGCAGGGAACACTATCTGCTCCACATAGCATCACAAAAAGAGAAATGGGAAAATTGACAGTAGCTTTCACTAACATTTTGTTATAATTTTAGGGTGTTACTTCAGATTTTTTAAAATTAGTAGGGTCTATTAGGCATAAATGCATTAAACCGTTTCCCATTTACAACATCTGCTTCACGCTCCTTCATCAGTCCACTGCTGCCTCTCAACTGGAGTCTGCTGCTTTCTTCAACCTCAAGTACTTTTCTCACTAAGCAAATACCAAATTCCTATTGGTACGTCTGTTCCTATCTAGATCCAGCCAGCACAGCCTCTCCTTCCTCTACGCAGGTTGCTATGGACACCAGAGACCTGGCTTTGGAACACATTTGCCAAAGACAACCCAGTTCTGAAATACAGCATTGCACTAATTCTGAAGTCACATACAAAATGATTTTCAGAGCTAAGAACTGAAACACAAGTTTGGCATCGGTCTAAGGTAGAAAGGATCTTGACACTGACTGTAAAATCAGAGTAAATTGTGCAGTAAAAAGCCACTATTCATGCATGCTTAGAACATGCAAATGGAAAGTTACCATCACTGGCAAACATGTTACATTTCTCAGGGGAGCAATGACTTTTCCTTTTCCTTATCCTTGATCACATTAGAGTTGCAGTTTCATTTTTCACAAGGACTAGCAACAGAACTAGATATAGTTACAGATATGTCCACTATATGGCTGCATCAAAACCGTAATCAGCAAAGTTTTAATTTTGCTAAGTCATAACTGCATTGCAAACAACTTTAGGTAAAACTTTTAAGTCACAAAGCCTTTTAATTTCAAGCACCACAAACTTTTCCCAACTAAAGGAAAATTAGTAGACACGTGGAGATCAATGCATATTTCTGAACGCAATGAAAGTAATGAGGAGTTATCTTGACAAAGGTGAAGTTCTACTTCTTTAAGGGACAGAACCAAATTATAGCCACCAAAACTGCTTTACATTACTTGCACGGGTACATGGAAGCAAAAGTATTTTTAAAAAATAGAATTCCAAGCATTTAAACAAAATAATAAGACTATGCAGGGAAAAAGAAGGAAAAACATATGCATTTCATTATGAGTTTCAAACAGGAAATAACATCAGTTTACCATAACAGCAAAAAAAATTATATTTGTAGCTTTCCAAGTAAAAACCTCTATTATTGTATAAAAGTAAACTTTGTTCCCAATTTTCTGGATTTATTTCCTACCCCAGCACACGCGAAAACACTGCACTAAATACTGAAAGACGACAGAACCATATACAAAAATATATCCCCATGAACTAATCCAAATTGCTGAAAATATACAGTCATTAGTTGTCAAGGTTGCTTACGGCTTCACAAGCAATAAGAGATATGCAATATTGAAGCAAGGAAACTATCTGACCTATTTAAAAAGACTCTTTCAAGGGTTCAGTGGAAACAAATTATATCTGTGCAGAACTCTACAAGGCCTTGAAGCCTTCTGGCAGAACAGGTTTGGAAAAACTGTGTCAGAATTATACTCCATCCATTTATTTTCCTTTCACTTTCCTCTGCCCCTTCATTTTCTTTAATCTTCCATTTTACCATGGTGGCTACAGGTTACACTTGACAGGAGTTGTCTCATCACAGTCCATTTACTGCAATGCACACAAAGAAATGAGCATTATCATGTCAGATAATCTGCATGATCACTCTCAAAAGCCACAGCTGCATGAAGACACTGATCTGTACAGATGCATCTTATCCTCATCCTTCTAGCCTTAATTGTAGAGCCTGTGCAGGAATTTTTGTAGACTTGGTCCCTAATCATGAACTGATGGGCATGGACTGCAGAACCAAATCATAGATGAAGTATATGTCCACTAGCAAATCTTACTGACATTTTGCATGCTCATGACCAGAATATAAATATTCCCATACACAAAGAGACATGGCCCATCACTAGGTCTTGACTGTTTTATGTTAACAAAGCAGATAACACAGAAAATCTCATTGTTATGTAGTACTCGTAAACACCAGAGTGTCCTCCCTCTCTGCTCAATAACTCAAAGCAGAAGTAGCAAGAAAAAAAAAGTCAAATAATTTCTTCACTGAGATAATTATAACAGAGGTTTAATTAAAAGGTTTTCAGACTCCATTTCACTGCCTAGAGAGGAGAGATAAGAACATTTTCTTCTTCAGAACATCAAATGGAATGCAAACCCACATCGAGTGAGTATACAACTCTAGACACCTTTTTTCTGAAATCCCAAATCAATTACACAAAATATATTCACTCAGATTTAGAACTGCACTGAAACACGTTGAGAGCCATGGGATGTTGTAACCATGCTCTAGACAGTCTAGTGGTCCTGCTCCAAAATTCATCGCTACCAGTTAGAAGCTAGATTTTAACATTTCAAGCAAAGGGACTCCAGGCACATGAATGTTTGCACTTTAATGTATAACACTAAGATTCTTGCTGGGTTTTTTTTGCAGAGGTATGCAAAAACAGTAATGAAAATGTTTCCTACAGCCACATTTCTATAGCCCTGTCAACACGTGCTGCTGTAAGTCACATAAAATATAAGTGTAAAACAATAGTGTGGCCTATCCCTTCTAAACAAGACAACATGTAGTCATTTATCTTGCACTTCTTGTTGTGCCACAATATTAGGAAATAAATCAACTTCCCATCCTCAGTTTAGAAGCCATTCTTCTACATCCAAGTAGAGCCTTGCAGTAAATGAGACTGGTCTCAGAGCTCCAAGGTCCTTCGCTACCAAGTGATACAAAAGCATTGTTATAAAACAATAATACAACCCCCAGCCAAAACAACTTTTTTAAATAAGTGGGACAACATAAAAAACAGGAAGCTATAAACAATTCTTTATTGATATTCTTTCTTATTCTTTTCCACAAACCCCTTGTTTCTTTCAGCTAGGAAGAACAATACACATCTTTGATACTAGCCCATTTAAGTAAACTGTACTTCTAAGAGTGGAATTCTGGAGTTTTGCACTTAAACATGGTCATCGGTTTCCACATTAAAATCAAAAGTATTTTTGAGCTTGTAGTTTGTAAGTTACATGCTTTAAAAAAGAAGTTGTGAAAGCATAACAGAGATGATCTCAAAGTACTTTCAAAAATACTGCATCTCCCAAAAACTATTTAAATAAACTTGCTCAAAATGGCCATTTCTGCCTTTCTTTCCCATGCAATAAGTCCTGCCTAAGATGAATAAATCTATTTTCTTGCAAAGAGGACTACAGGAACCTAAACTGTACAAAAACTGAATCAAGATTCAGCAGCCAGTTTTTAAAACAAGTTTTACCACCCCCAGAATGCACTTTTTTTTTAAAGACAAATTTTCCTGACCTAACAGACCAAACAGTTTGAGAACTATGAGGATCACCTGTAACAGTTCATGCACTTGCTGATAATACAACAAATATAGATGAAGGACAGCCAGAAATACTGCTCTAGTTATTTTAAATCAGACATGTCCACATTACACAAACCATCCAAATATTTTTCACACTGTTACACAGTCATAAGTAGTATGCTGAGAAAAAAAAGTTTAAGTAAAAAAATATACATTGTTGAATTCTAAGCATTTATAGTCTCTAAATGTAAAACCAACCACTTTTAAGCTTTCTGTAAAAACATAAATCTTTACCATATATTTTCAGTTCTACTTTATCGTTCCCATCCACACATTTGTATTCGACATTTTCTAAAACACCACCAACTGCCACTCTCAGTTGAGAAGAGAATTTCCTTTCTTTAAAGCTAGTCTAATGATTCAAGAACAATCAGCTGAAAAGACTTCACAAGCACTGGTAATTAACTAAACACACACCTAACATTTTCCTTTATCTTACAATAAGAGAAAATAAAATACACACAGGAGATAGTTCCATTTCCAGCTAACAGATTTACCAAACAGAATGGAATTTTCTTCTGGTTTTGCAGTATCATAATAATCAATATTCTTCAGGTTCACTGATGCATCTTTAGATAAACAGTTAAAATGCATTAAAGACTGCTAAGTTAATCATGGTTTTAAGAAAAAGTATTCACATTGGGAAATCTACTTTCAGAGTTCTTCATATTTCGCAAGTTACTGCAGTGACACTCGAGCTTTAATTACCAGTATCTTGTCTCATTACTTTTCTCATCTCACCTTAAGTTTTTTGATAGATCAGACAACATGAATAATCTTACTTTGCATAACAACACACATTTGGAAAAGGTTTAACTCAGTAACTCAAAGTTTTCCCAATACTTCTGCCCATCGCTACAGAAATTAACAGAGCAAATTGGGGTATACACAGTGATTAAGGTAGGGGATTGCAAGTGGACAGATGTTTTCCCAGTTACAATAGCTGAACACTGTTCTAAAGCACTGAATTGATTTGGGCAGACTGCTAAGAAATCCTAGACAAGCTGCATCCCTGTTTTATCATGTAAATGGTCACTTTTTGTTTTCATCATTTTATAGATAATTAAATTGAAAGCTTTGCTCTGAGTTTTTAACATGGTCATGTCAGGATGAATTCAGAGAAGAACTTGAAATGTAACCAACAACATGTTAAAGTAACCTTAAAAACCTTTGGTCATCTTTCTCTACAAGGAGTATCATCCTTATTTTGCCTCTAAGAGCTATATGATTCAAGCAGACTCTTTTCTGAGCAGCATCAAAGTTTTTAGCAGGTGCTTTGGCAGGGGGGAGCCTATTTTACAATCACTTCCAATTTCAACAAATAATTTACATATAAAGAACTGAACATTCATATACAAAAAAAAAAAAAAAAACTAAAAAAACACTTGAAAGCAACATCAGAAAAACACCGTTAGAGTACACTACTTTTACACATAGTTCAAAGTCAAACAAGGTGCCAACCGAACTAACTCAAGCAGCATCCTGACACAAGATTTAAATTTTCTACAAATGAAGAAAATACTGAGAACACAACACATACTGTAAGGCAATGATAAGAGATTTCTTACACTTATCCTTCAAATACTATTTAGGTGTTTTCAAATTTTGCAGGCTGCACTTCAGTTTCCTTGTAGCAAGTACCAAACACACAATTCTTCAGTTAAGTAAACAGTATGTCTGTTCTCACTATATTAAAACTGACTGAGGCATAACTCGCACAGCTTCCCAAAGCAAGAGCAGAACCATAGCAGGTTTTTCTTTAGGAAGTATCTATACAAAAGGCATTTGATGGCCTCCATTTCTTAGTTTCTTCTACTGGAATAAACAAAGAACGCAAATTATAGAACCACCATAGAATCATAGAACCACCAGGTTGGAAGAGACCCCCAGGATCATCGAGTCCAACCATTCCTATCAAACACTAACCCATGTCCCTCAGCACCTCGTACTCAAACCTCGTTCAACTCAAACTATTCTACGATTATTATATAATAATAATTTATATACTATATATAATTTATATATATATATATATATAATTTATATACTATAAATTATGTATAAAGTAATCTGATTTAACACTGAGTTTACCAAATGTAGAAAACTGTACAAGCTTGGTACTTCAGCAAACTAACTTTGTGATTAGTAGCAAGACTTCTAAAACCCAGCAAGGCTGTGAACACTTATCAGTGACAAAACTGAGTAATTCATTGTTACTTTTTATAAAGAGGAAATCTGTGCACTGCCTACAAAGTACAAACTGTTGAGGTAACACAACAAACAGCCACATGACAGTTGCTTCCAATATGTTACTGAACAAATATTTCAGCAATCAAAAATACATACAGCTGACTTCAGGAATGTAAGAGGATACAAAGGCACCCATACCTTTCACATGGTTCCCTTATACCTTCTCCTACAGAGAGCATTCTCAAGCCAGACCACACTAAAAGTCACCAGGTTGTCTTAAAATTCTTAGCAAGGGACAAATGTGAGTAGATGAGAGAATGGAAATACAGAAGGATCATAAACAGAATTCTTCCCTTGCACATTGTGCCCTTGCAGATGTGTCTTTGTTTCCAAGTTTGGCTTCAGTTAACAGTGGCTTTGTGACGCAGAACACCATATCCCACTTTGTGCTTGCGAAACTTCCTCCCAAGGTTTAGCCCATCCACCTTGATCCTATATACCAGCTTTTCTCCATGAAGTTGTTTTATGGTTTTTGTTTGTTTGGGATTGGGGACAGGGACAAGGGGAGCATTATCTGCTCTGACAGGTAGCCTCCACAACTATCTCCCTCCTGAGACTATAACCTGTCCTACCAAACACATCTTCCAGTCTTCCAGGGGATACCATGTGATACAGGCACCTATGCCTTGTAAAAGGGAACTGAGCAGAAAGAACAAAAACAAATAGAAGAGATATCATACATTAAAGAATCTGCAAGAAGCTTTAAATCACTGAATAACCACACAGAAAGCTTTCTTGATAATTTACTTGATGTCTGATTAAATGACAGCATGCAGTCATATTGCTGAAGTGCAACAATTATAAACCAGACAGACACGACACCATAATGCTTCAAACAGCCTGCATCCCTCAGTAAGACATTCACCAAACCATAAAGCCGCCTACATGTTTCTAACAAAGATTAGTGTTAAGATTCTTCTTCTGTGGCAGCCATAGCCTTTGTTCAAAACTCAATCTCTTTCAAAATTCAGATACACCAGCAGTTCAAAGTTCTAAATCATGATTAAAAAAAAGTTACACTATATTTCAGAGAGATTAAAGCCAAATTTCAGTGAATTATTCCCTCCCCTACATCCTTTTAAGTAAGCATCATTACTCTTGGCGGGGGGAGAAGGTTACAGCAGATCATAAGACAAGTCCTTTCCAAATGTGTACAGAGGTTGTTTCTTTGTCATCTAAGGGTTTCAGAATCTCGGGCAGACAGGTAACAAATAATAATGTATGAGTGAGATTAATCTACTTGGCTATACGTCAAGAGAAATACACTGGAAAAATGTAAAGGCAGAATAAATATAGGCAACATCATTGAGTTCAGCAAGATGGTGCCGGAAGCAGTCTGATTTCCACAAATTCTCCAAGTTCAGCAGCCACTTTTAAAAGCAGCCTTGAACAAGTTACCTTACATCCTCAAATTTTGCATTGATCCCAGCTCTTCATAATCTTCTTTCTCCCCATCTTCCCCACTCCCCAATGCAGTTAACTGCATTAAGATATGTATCCCAACACCTAAACATATGGTATTAAACTCAGTTTCTACTAAAAAAAGAAGTGAGGATTTTATTCTGACTATTTTCTGCTCCCGCATGGAATTATTTTTCCTTTATTTGCAGCTGATATCTGGTAGTTTGGGCATTTGTACATCATTAACATTAACCTAGACACTCTGATGCACTTGAAAAACGTTATCTCAACTACACCAATTATAGTACTCTCACAGCCTTCAGACAAGAGCTGTTCACTACATAAACTGTTCTCTGAATAGGAACCTAATTCTAGGACTAACTTTTAAACTATTTTTTCCTTAGTAATAGCAATAAATGTGCATATGCAGTCAGTTAACATGGTTTAGTCGATAAGTGGAAAATCATGATGCTACAGCAACTCTGGTACTTGCTATATTTGCAAGCCAGAGCAAATGATAAAATCTAATTATTTCACCTTTCTTGCAGAATGCTGCAAATAGAAAATGCTGCAAATAGAAAATGCAAATCATTTGATCCCAAGTAACATTACTGCTTCACAGCAAAGTTACATGATTCAAGTGGTGAATAGCCAGCTGTATTAAAGTATTTGTTACAGAAACTTCAACAAGTAAATACTCAATGACTATAAGTAAAAGAAAGTAGTCTGACCCACTTGTTCCCATTATTGTATTAAAACCAAAAATCCTCAAAACTTAAAAAATATCTCAATTTCTCTTCCAGTCAACAAAACCTGAGAAACACCTTACATGAATACAATCACTAAAAAGTCTGAATGAGAAAATACTGCAGACTTAAATGAAGTTTAGAAAAGTTTAATCAACGTCCCAAGCAAGAATCGGTTAAGTGATCCACACAAATATACAAAGCCATTCTGACAAATTACTACATGAATAAACTACTACATCACTGAAGAGGTAAACAAGAGCAAGGAATATTGAGAAGAGCAAGATGCTGCAAAAGCTGGATCTTAATGTATTCAGAGTCAGATGGCTTATTTCTCAATTACATTAAGAAGCCAAGAACCTGAAGCAGAAGGCCAGATAGGCTCAGATTATTGCAGACTTTCCTTACTGAAAACCTTTTCCCATTTAAACAAGCATATTCACTTAAATGTGACATGAAACATTAGATGTAAACACAAGCTTTTTGAACCTGTAAGGGAGACAATCTCCATCTTTACTACTTAGTCAGCCAAGTACTAGCTGATGCAATGACGGTCTAGACCTGACAATAACCAGGATCGGTCAGGAACTGGAGACGATAAATACAGTTGGCTACCCACATCTGCAATTATGCACTTAAACAAGTTAAAAAAATAAAAAATACAGTCACACACAGCTTACTACACTGATTTTGGGAAAAGAAAAAATAATTGCTATCCTCACTACCAAAGAAACCGACAGAAATGCCAACAAACTGCCCTGAAACTTCCAAAAAGCAGATTTCATTATGAGTCCAAGTCTACTGCACTACCAGACTGTTGAAGTGGAGATCTCTGCATATATTTATTGCCTTGATTATTTAAGCCTGTTAGCTAAATTAGACAAAACAGCGCTCATTTCACAGACCCTGCTAGATCTCCCATTCCATCCATGCCATCTTCTTATTCATCATCTCTGACAAAAAAAGTAAAAGATCTAGAGAGCAAATCCGAGTTGTAAATCAAATATATAGCCGTTGGATATGAATGACTTTTGGAACATATTAGATCTAATTGCTGCAGCATTAACAGCAATGTGTTATTCTGGTAAGAGCAGTTGCATCCCACTATACAACTCTGACACCTCCCATGGCCCTGACAGATGCAATATGCAGTGTGCAAGTTCAGATACCTCAGCCAGTCTTTGACCTTGGAGTGCTTAAAGGCAGCATTCAACTCCTGCATATGAAGTGATAAGACTTATGTAGACCTAGAAATTATTTTTTTTTTAATTATTCTAACTGTAATACTACAGTATACTCCAAAGAATCTGAAATCTTCTCCATTCCTTTCCGGTACGACAACAAAGCATTTTGTCTTCATACAAAACCCTATGTACTTATTTCTCTAGAGAAAATAAACAACCTATATCTCCCACATTAAATGTATTCATGAAACAGATTCTGTACACTAGAATCAGATGCTACGTAGTTCTTTTACAGTACCTCATTTTATTCATTCTAAGTAAATAATCTGTGAACATGATTATATGGAGTTGTATGAACAAAAAAGCGAATCACAGTAAACTGGCACACAGCTTATACATTGCTTTCAAGAGCCTGCTTAGAAGCATTCTTGCACCTGCAAGAAATCTTAACACCTCTTAAGAAAAAAGTTACTGTTGAGTACCCTGGGTCTTCAAGACATTAAACCAGTCTCTTTTACATGCTGACTGGAAGACTTGCAGCAGCTGAAGCAATAAATATTGACAGCTATCTGGCAAACAGCAGAAATACCAGCGCTCCCTGTCTCAAATTTCACCTGCATCAGCAAAGACAGAGCCTAGAAGGGACAGTGTAACTAAGGCCTAATATGCTTCTCCGTATTACTGCTGGTTTCATCTCAGTCAAAAGCATATTCTCCCCACAACAGGCCTGGAATACCTTTGAATGTACCTGCTTGCCTACATCACCTTGAAAACCCTTAATTGTCTATTAAATCTCACTGCAACATACAGATACACAGTTACAAAACTCTGGCTACAAATCACATTGCAAAAAACTTTCAGCACTTGGTTCCATTCATTCATACTCAGGTAGCTCAGCTTCTTCTCCCTAAATGAAATTTTGCAAGTTTTGCATATGAGGTCACACACTGCTTAACAAAAACTGAACTATCAACTTAGAGCAAACAGAAGAAGATGTATACTCCTGACTGCACATAATAAATGGCAGAAAGACCTAATAAAACAGATTTTAATTAAGAAATTATATTGGTGACTGAGTTCTACTTTTCTCTCAGTTCTCATCTAATATCCTTTACTTTGAGTCAGAATTACAGAAGCTGGAAAGAAATGCATTCAGACTTGCTTTAATGTAAAACTAAACGTAAACACTAAGACTACACCATTCTATATGTCTTCCCACTGGAAGACAGATATCTTTCCAAAAATTCATTCTGCAGTTCAGACAAAGTGCAGATTCATAGCTGCTTTTTAGCAGGTTTTATCCTGCTGCCACACTAAACACCTTTTTAAACTGAGATTTGAAAAGACCTCTTAGCATAACCAAAAACACTGACCAGTGAGCCAGACCTAGTTCTCAAAACTTCAGCTTATGATTTCATCTGAAGAGAGCAGATCTTTTACCCCTGCACAGACACACCTATGATTATGGTCTATGTTTAGATCTGTAGAAATTCACCAACATACAGCATCATCCTTTTCTCCAGCACACAGCTTCAATAGGGGGAGGGGTGGAAATACCCTCTACATATTAAACATTTGCCTGCTTTCAAAAGGAAGATATGAATCAAAACAAACTTACCCTGTATATCTAGCAGACACTACTCTTAACATCTTACGTCAACCAATACTTGTAGAGATTCTTCCTTCTAGTTTCTTCTAGGTTTTCCTTCCTCTCTGCCTACCACTGAATAGATTTAATTTTGACGGCAGTATCTGATTAATAACATTAGTAAGTCTTTATAGAAGGTAGGCACTTCCCTTTTGTATACTTCACTTAATCTCAAAAAAAAAAAAAACCCACACCAACAAAAAACATACCAAAACACAAGCCCTTTTGGGGTTCTGCATTAGAAAAAAATATTACATTAAAGCTTAAGACTACTATAAACACACTGTTCAGTAATAGACAAGCATGCATGAACTAGATCGATGGCATAGTAGTAGAGCATCTTAAAAGCAGCAAGGCACCAAATTGAAACAGAGTAAACTAAGATTTGTGCTCTTTTAATGCTGTCAAGTCCGTCCATTTGCATGAATCGCAAGATGACAGTTTGGGCATGGAAAGGAAGCAGTAATTTGCCTACCTAGTGACTCCTCAGGCCAAAATCTTATTTTATTCAAATGGGTGCCTCTGCCTAATTCTTTTAGTAGGTGGAACTAAAGACAAAATATTCTTGAACGGTATGGTTGTATTCCCTATGCCTTTCCCATATGGACGCAAGACACCTCTCAAGCCTCAACATTTGTTCTTTTTTGGAATGAATCCAAGTCCACTTCAGTGCAAATGTTCAACGCTTATGGTTGGAAGAAATGCATTAGAGGGAAGGGGAAGCTCTCAAAAGCAGAGGAAGAAGTGTGATGGAGGACAACAGCATAAAGAGTTCACAGTAAGTTTATCTGTAAGGAGTTATCTGTGGCATTTTATCCTACTTGAGGCCATAAAGCACAGAACAAAGCCATCAATGTGGCTACTTAAATTTATATATTAAAAAGAAACTAGTTCTCATTGACTTTTAAAGATTTCAATTTAAGGGATGGTCTTGAAGGATGCACATGCTATTCTTAATTAATTTTGCTTCCAGCATACCAAAGCATAAGACTAAGCTCTTCTAGCAAGCTAAATCATGAAATGGAAATGAATAAATATTTGTCAATAGCACTGACAAACTCACTGATAAACAAGTGGGCAGCTTTTGCAAGAGATATTAATTTCACTGGAGATTCTGCAGTGCCTCATATCCAGGCTGCTATGGAAAAACAAACAGGAACTCTAAAGGGACCTTGGGGTTTTTATATGCTATAAATTCAGAAGTCTGGGTGAGAGGATTACTGTTATTTTGAAACACTTCAAAACTAACCATGTCTTCCAACACAATTATATTCTGCAGTGCAAGCAAATAGTCTGTACGCTAACATGTATAACTCTGGGCACACAATATCATTACGGTTTATGGAATAAATTAAATCCTCTATTATGTTTAAGGCAACTTAATGCTATTTTACTGTGTGTTTCCTTACCATACTCAAAAGAAAAGCCACTAGGCTTCCTTTTACATTTTCTGCAAATGCAATATCTAGTAACACCAGAGTATGAGTTCAATCTTAGAAGGAGCTTACTAGTCCATAATGACAGTGTGCCTAGAGAAACACTATCAAAAACCAAAATCCAACAACTTATTATTTGAAAGTGTCCACAGTCTTCTCAACAGGAAGAGGTGCAAACCTAAATCACAGCTGGGGAGGTAGAACCCTTTGTTCCTCTGCTTTTAGCCAAACCTTAACAGCATGACATGTGACCATTGGACCTGAAGAAGAAAGGAACTCCCAAAGATGTTCAGAACCCACTTGAATCTTCAAACTTAAGGAATGCAGTCATGCAAGTCTGATACTAGGTAAATTCCTTAACAATGGGTTTTTAGAAATACACTGCCCTATATTCACTTTTAAAACTGCACTCTGATGCTTGGATCCAACTTGGATCACTTTTATTCATCTGGGCACATAGCTATAGCGCAAGAAGAATCCTGCTACCGCACGCTAAACGGTTTTGTGCAACAGGAGACTATGAGCAAGCCATCCTACTCCTTCTCCTCCACACAAACATCAAAAAAACCTTATGGTCACCCAACATCACACTTTGAGCAACAAACCAGCAGAGAAAATAGTTCTAAACCTTATTAAGATTTTTAATAAGTGAGATTATATTCCATTCAAGAGATCATCCACCTTGTAATGTTGTCTTGATAGAGTGGAGCTGATTGCTGACCAGGCAATCTTTGAAATCTAGGTAAGAATCACAGGTTGACTGGTCTTGCATCCCCAGCAGGAGTAACAGAGTTGTGGCTTGGAAGGATAAATGCACTGATGTTACTGTGATTCCCGTGCTAATTTGCATGTAGCAGCAGTGGAAGTACCTCAAATACCTCCTGCAGCCACTCACTTTTATTGACTAGCATATCTAGTTAATAACAAGACTTTCCAGAAGTGACTTTACTGGTAAAAATAGTAAGGAGAAAATGCACCCAGCCAGATTAGTTTCCACCTATTGATGCAGTATTTAGTGTTTGATAGGAATGGTTGGACTCGATGATCCGGTGGGTCTCTTCCAACCTGGTTATTCTATGATTCTATATCTCTCAAAGGGGGACATCAGCAGAATGCAGGTAACTGACACATATTTTCAAAAGCACAGATGATATCAGGAAATTCTGACATTATCAAAGCATTGTCAAAATTTATTTTTGTAGCTTTTCTCAAAGATTCAGTACCCAAGGATCAGATTGTTATTTTCAGATTTCATTTAAACATTAACCTTTAGCCATCACAGCAAAAGCAAACTGAATGATAACAGCCTAACAAAACAAAATACTTCAAAAGTTATGTTGGATTAAAAAAATCCAACTACTTTTGAATTCTTACTCCTCTTACACCAACATGCAGGCACAATGCTGCAGCATTTCAGACTCTGCAGTTGGTTACATGACATTACAAACTGAGTCCCTTCAAATAGATTAATAGCATTTCATGTAATTAAAAGAACTCTGAAGACATGCAGAGAAATTACAACTTTTGAGAGTTTCATTTTTATTCGCTTGCATAAGATCACATGGTAACTAGACACATGCACGCTAAATATATTCCATGCCATCATGGCAGTAGGTCACTTCTGTACAAGCTGCTTGTATTAAATTCCTCCTGTAAGTCACATTAGAGGTTAGTTCTGCTGCAGCAAATGTAGGCAGAGGCCTTGCATTCCAAATAACCATCTGAAGAGAAAAACTATGCCAACAGAGCCCTAAGTATGCCAATGCTACTTTAACCCATTTACTATTTTAAAACACCCATGTAAGCCTTGCGTTTATGTTATCTATATTATGAATTTTTAAGATTCAAAACTAAGAAAGCTAATTGGCTTGTCTTTCTCTCTTGCAATGAAAATTTAAGGAAAAATGTCACAGAATATCTATAAAATGTGCCGTGCAAGACTGATGAAATTCAAAACAATACATGTTATTAACCAAGTAGGATATTCAGCTACAGTGAAATATTTTACTAGGTTATTAAACCAAGTGGGTACACAGTAACTACTAGAACACAGTTCAAATAAGTATAACTGCATACTATTCAAACAATTTCATAGCAGATGTTCTCTGCAAAAAATACTGACATAAAATACCCACACAGTGTCTCCACATACCCTGACATATAGAAATACACACACAGGCAAATAAAAAGCACAAACAAATGAATTTGAGTTGTCAAAATTAATGAAGTGCACCCTAGAAATATTTTACCAACCTCTGTCACAATGTTTTCCTATTCTATACTACAGAAGAGGACATCACTACAGAGAATGCCAGCCTGATTGGGAAAGAAAGGCAACCTCTTCTAAAAGCTGCACACCGACTAACACTGGGGGACATTTCAGATGACTATTTCATGGCTTTAGATGGCTGCCCTGGAGAACGCTACAATAAACAGGGAATAGACTCAATCACAGAGGTCAAGAGAGATGAGAGAAGTCTCTCTATTCTGACACAATACGCGTTAATCCTTCTCATAACCACAGAGTAAAGCCTAACTCAAACACACATCAGTAAGAGCATAATCACAGTAAGTTTCAGCACTGAAGTTAGAGACGGATGGAATCATAAAGAACTTTAGTGAATATTTAGGCAGGTAGCCCACATGAAAATCTCAGGCTGTTGCTACTCTAGCAAAACCATACCCATAGTGGCTAGTTTAAAGTTCTCTCATATATTGAAACTGCAACTGCATGTTTGCTGCATACTATAAGCACATCCTGACACTTGTTATACCTTATTAGAAACTTAATGAGAGTGTTCATACGTCACTGGTCCTCCCTTTACACTGGATGGGAACACCTGGAAACCAGATATAACTATCAATGGTTAACTGAGTTACGCACAACAAAGATATGCTATGGGCATATAATGAGAAAAAAAGAGAGTCAAAGGTACAGATACGCTGTAATATATGGTTGGATTTTGAATACATGGTAGTTTAAACCACCTCAATACTCAAGAGTAATTCCATAATTAGTCTGCAGAGAATACCAGCACTTATCAAATAATATACTGACAGAAAGAGACAGAATATCACGTTATTACAGAAGAAAAGCATTGTAACACTTGCAATTTTAGTCACTCAAAGGTCAAACACCAAACTGCCTGAAGTCTACAGAACAGCCCCAATATATTGACCACGTTTCATTTTGACGTTACAACTTCTGCACTAAAGGACCACGTTGGAGGTACCAAACAATCTCTAATACAGGTAACATTTTTTAACAAACCAGGAGAAACACTTCTGTTAGCTACATGCAGACTATATATTCATACAGTGCCACACAGTTGTCATATCAACTAAGCACTAACACACAGCAGCGCTCTGCCCAACAGCTTTAACATCAAATCTGGGCCACCTTTGCACTTACAGGTTTTTGTGCAGCTGCTTGTAAGAATTCCCCACCCCCACCCCACCAGAGCACAGAAACTGTCACTGCAAAGGGAAAAAAGAAATACTCAAGCACCATACTCAAGCTCTGCATAACTGTCAAAAAACATGAGCCCAGCTGAATTACAATGTTCCAGTTGTTTACCTCTGCAAAAGTCTGCATTTGACTCATTCCTGCTCAAATATTTAAGCCATCCTTTTCTTACCTGCATCAGACTTGAACCCATTTTTTCATTCCACCTTACTGAAAACGTTTTTTTTCCTATCTTGGTGCTAATAACTAAGTCACAGCATTGAAAACACCACACACACAAAAAAGTAACAGCATATTAGAAGCAACAACAGTTACCATATTTAGAGCAGTCTTACATTATATTCCTTTCAAAGAAAAAACCCACATAACTAAAACCAAGAGCTACATTGATAAAAACACAGAAGAGTAATGAAATAACTGAACCAGTAAACTTCAACATGAAGAAAAAACTATGAAATAGGATTAACAAATACAACTTGTCTAAAAAAGGCATGGTTTTCATCCTTCTAATTAACAAGTTTCTGGTTGCACCATTAAAAAGGCAGCTTCCAAATTTCACCAAGATAGCAAAAACTGAAGAAACAGTGTTTCTACTACAAGCAAATAATATTAGCCTCCTACAGAGAAAAATTACAGTCCAAGAGATCACACGAAACATGTAACTATGAGCAAATAATGCTCAGTATTATACAAAGCCTTAAAGAAAATACTGACCATGGTGGAGGACATGGAATTAATCTGCAACTGTTTGATGCTTTACAGGTTACTCTTATTTCAGAAGCAAAGAGGAGTCAAATAACAGAAATCAAAACCTACCTAAGTGATTAACAATAAAAGCATAGCTTACATAATGTAAAACTATGCAGATGCTCTCTTTTTAAGGCCAGACTGCAATTGCTGTGCTTCTCCAAAAGCACTGATGTATAACTGGTCAGTTCTAGCATATCTATTTTTCAAGATCTCAGGTGGAAAACAAAAGGAACAGAATCTATTCATGCGACACACCCAGCTGACTGATACGGAACTTCATGAGAGCATTAGAAGACAAACAGAAAACGGAAGGGAACATACTACCATAAGTGAAAATGAGATTCTGAGAGTATGAATTCACAGGACTTCCTCTTTCTTCCTCAGGAGAAGACCACTAGCACTTTAAAAGACACAAATGACAAAACTCATCATCCACTCACTGGGAATTAAAACTAATGAAACAAATAGCTGAATTCCAATATGTTCAACTCTTCTAGATCACACAAAATTCACAAGCAATACAGCTGACTGTTTACCTCACTTCCTTTTTTAGGCACATCACACCATACCTCTCCAGAAAACTGCTCTGCCCCATCACACTGACAAAAAACAGGACAAGAGATTGTTAATCTGCACCACAGTCAGAAAGCAATCAACCATCAAAGGCAAGGCACCAACTTAAATTTCCTCAACAGCAAAACACTCAAAAAAGGGCAACATTTGCCAATTTGCAGGGAAAGCAATAGCTTTGCAGACAAGCTTTGAGGCACAGAAGTCCCCTAGATAACAGTTTAAACTTTTAATTTAACCTACAGATATCAAATGGATAACTGAAAAGAAATGCAGAAATGCAGCAGTCTCACAAGTAAATGATTTTTTCTAATTTTTTTTTCTTCCATATTGCTAAATGGCAGGAGCTGATGGCCACTACATTCGGCCGAATAAAGCCCCTGGTTACAGTTGGTGCTTCTCAGGAGTAAGGCATCCAGTTGGTGGGGTCAAATTACAACAGAGCAGAAACTACAGTTGTGATAGGCCAACCATTATGGACCCTGCAAGACCTGCACACTGGACAGTTCGGAAGCCTCTGTCATATAGATCAAAAACAAAACAAAAATTTTAACTCCCTTGTTTCCATAGTCCATTAAAGGACATCTGAGCCAAGATTTTCGTCTTAGAACAGAGGCCACAGACAAATTTTGGAACTACAACTTTTACTGAAAGCCACAAACTTAACTGCAGTCTAATCATCTACATAAAATATGTAAACAAAAATAAATTTTTTCCTTTAAGGATGACTGATTTAAATTTGTAATGCAATAATTATGAAGAATTTCAAGCCTACCTTTGAAGGCATTTCATGCAGCAAGGCTTGCTAAATCAAAGAATCTTAATATGTTCTCACAATACATGAAAAATGTACCAAGCCACATTTAATAAAAGAACAAATGGAGAAAAGAATAAAAGTTGGTCGGTGTTGATTGTTATTTGTTTTACTGGAACACATCATAGAATCACAGGATAGTTAGGGTTGGAAGAGACCTCAAAGATCATCTAGTTTCAACCCCCCTGCCATGTGCTGGGACATGTCCCACTAGATCAGGCTGCTCCCCATCCAACCCATCCTTAAACATCTCCAGGAATGGTGCATCCACAGCTTCCCTAGGCAACCTGTGCCAGTGCCTTACCACTCTCATGGTGAAGAAGTTCTTCCTTATATCAAGCCTAAATCTGCCCTTCTCCAGTTTATACTCATCCCCCCTCATCCTATCAGTACAAGCCATTAGGAATAGACCCTCTCCTCTCCCTCTTGTAGCCCCTTTCAGGTACTGGAGAGTTGCTATAAGATTTCCTTGGAGCCTTCTCTTCTCCAGGCTGATCAACCCCAACTCTCATAGCCTGCCTTCATATGGAAGGTGTGCCAGACCTCAGATCATCTTTTGTAGCCCTCCTCTGGACTCATTCCAACATCTCCATATCCTTCTTATGTTGAGGATTCCAGAACTGGACACAGTACTCCAGATGAGGTCTCACAAGAGAGGTATAGAGGGGCAAAATCACCTCCCTTGACCTGCTGGCCACGCTTCTTTTGATGCGGCCTAGGATACGGTTGGCCTTCTGGGCTGTGAGTGCACATTGCTGGCTCATGTTGAGCTTCTCATCAACCAGCAGCCCCAAGTCCTTCTCTGCAGGGCAGCTCTCAATCACATCATCCCTCACTGTGTAATGAAATTGGGGATTGCCCCAACCTAGGTGTAGGACGTCACACTTGATCTTGTTGAACCTCATGAGGTTCTCACAGGCCCGCTTCTCCAGCCTGTCCAGGTCCCTCTGGATGACATGTTGTCTTTCCGGTGTGGCAACTACATCAATATGCAAACAGGTTCAGTGCTCTTCTGCAAAATACACTGAAACAGGAATTCACAGCTACAAAACCCAAGAGACCATGTGATAAGACATATCCACCTCAAAATGCAGGTGCCCTGTCACCCACATCACGCTACAGAACAGTCACAACTGAACACGTTAAGACATTTTCCCCAAATACTTTCTAGATTATAAATATGACTTAAGACACGTTCACCATTAAGAAACAAGTTTGCACCATACAGTTACTGTGATTAAAGAGTATTCTGTGACACTAGAGTGTCACATGGTAGGAGTAAAAATAAATACTTTCTCTGTGTGGGTATCCTAACATGCCATTAACTTACACAGCTACATTAACACAGCGTATAGACAGCCTGCATACACCCCGCTACACGCATCTATCACAGTACAGTTTTACCTTTGATCTAAGAGGGGATCTGAGGAATTGCAGCTAAACAGATTTAAAGACAGCTTTCCTGAATTTGGTCTCTAATCTGGAAGACAGGTCTAATCAGTAATATTCTTCCCATCACCTGTTGTTCAGCAAGACCTTCGAAAGTCTTTCAAATGACATCAGTATTAAGATAAGTCAAGGAAATTACTGTATAGGAAATACAGGTAAAGTCTATAAGCTTGTAACATGTCTAAGCACGCTGCAGAGACCTATCAGAAGTACAGATCTAATATCTGGGTGAAGAACCTTCTGCTTTTAGGAGATTTCATACATAAATTGTCCAAGACAAGCAAAACAGCCCTATAACAGCTTTTTAAAATATAATTATTATAACTTATACATTACTATATATTACTTTCCCTCATTATCCAAATGACACTGAGCATCTTCCTTTGGGCAGAACACCAATCCTGGGCAATAAGAGGGCTGAAACCTCCTGTAGTAGGTACAGATGACAAAACAGGAGAAAAAGCCTGGCCATGTGTTGGGCGGGCAGACAGTGCATGCCTTTCTCCGCCACTGAAGTCACAGCTTCGTTCACCTTTGCTAAAGCCCTGGAATTTCAGGACAGCATCTCAACCCACTGGTTCATTCCGGAAACTAGAGTGGCAATGAAAGTGCAGATCTAAAGCTCCAGTCATTACAGTGAATGGTAAGATTTCAATATTTTTTCTTCTCAAGCAGAAATGTACAGTTTCATAATGAGTGATTGCAGGCATGTTCTCAAAACAATGGTAATCCTATTAGGTATCACTCATTTAGACAGATACACTACTTAAATTATGCTTAAATTGTCTCCTATTGCTAAAATAAAAGTTAAATAATTTAATTTAGTATGAGAATACAGCAGAGGAGAACAAGACAAAGACTTGGACTAAAAAGCTTATGTGAATGCCAAGAAGACAAAAAGACAGTTCCCTACGCACAGGAGCCATCAGAACCCTTCAGCATTTTTTGCCAATCATGATTCCACTTTTTTTTTTTAATAGCTTTTTACAAAGTTTTGCTAAGGCAACTTGTGTATTTGCTATAATACAGCCAACCACTGCGTTATAAAAAAGACAACAGCAAGATCCAACTAATGTGTATTAAAAGAAAACACATTCACTGCCATGGGAACCCCCTTAGAATTCACCACTATTTCATGTAGTCTACAGGAAGCTTTTCTGTGCCAGACTTCCTCCTCTAATACTTCTAAGACATAAACATTAATAGTATAACAGGGAACAAGCATACAGACAACATCATCAGCTTACAGCATTTTCAGCTAAGTAGGCCTAATGGGCACATGGTACAAAGAATATCAGAATAAGATCCCCACCACATAAGGCCGTCACTACGGCCAAAGATTTTATTCAAACACTGAAACTAATCCACTGAAAATTCATTGTAAGTTCATGAATGAGAGAGAAACAACAAAAAAAGGAAAAAAAATCCCACCACACACAAAACAATAAACAAAACATTACAAGAAACATACCAAATCCAGTTGAAAGCTGAATTGATCCAATATGGTCTAGAAGAACCACCAGAATAATTTTGTTGTAAGGAACTGGACCATACTAAAATGACGCCTGTAGCAAGCTTTCAGGGGGCACAGCTCTAACAGGAAGAGAAGCAAGTTCTACCTCCCAGTCTTCAGTTACACTGCAACTCTACCATACCCAAGTGCACCAGCAATACCAGCAAAATAAAATGTTAAACTACGCATAGGACATGGCAAGATATTACCCTTTACAGGAAAAGCTCAAGTAATCTTGCAACATATGCAAGCCATTAACTCGCAGTTAAAACTACTTTTCTCACTTCCTGATTGGAGGCAGTACATAAAATCCACCTGGAAGTAGCACTCAAAACATTAAGAGGATTTGTCTTCCACTACATCTTAGAGTTAGTCTTAAACAATGGGCTGCAACCTCAAACCCTCCATAATAAAGTATTTCTTACAAGGCATTTTTTTTTTAAGTTTTGAGAGACCAAAAACCAAGATCTAAAATTGTCAACATGAAAGTTTTATTAGACTCCACAATGAACAGTTATCAACTCAAAAACAGAACAAACTTTCCCTGAAAAGCATTTTATTAAAATAACCGAACTACATTTTCTGCTTAAAGTCAAGAGCAGCCAGAATTTGTACACATAGCATTAGCTGCTGAGGATCAGAACATTTCACCAAATGGCTCACTGTTGACTGAAACAGTCAAATCTATTTTGAATCAAGAAAACACATGGCAACTTGGCATATAATTTGGGGTTTTTTTAATGAACTTCAGAAACATAAGTACTCTTCAATAGAAACAAAAAGATGTCTACCAGAAAACAGGGAATAAATCATATACAAAGACATTCAGGATGCTGCTTGTGATATCAAGCTCCTATCAAGTATTCTAATCCTTTACTCATTATTGTAGTATCTCTTAACACCAAGTGCAAACCATGCTCTTCCAAAAACCATGCATTTGAAATAGAGAGCTCACCGTTCAGAATTATTATGCCTACAACAATTTTTTTTATCAACAGGTGCAATTGTTCCTTTGCCCAAAGTTGAATTTGTGTCTAAGCAAATGAAAACAGAAAAAGAGGACGACAATTGCCAAAAGTGGTCAAACCCAGGTAGTCTCAAACGGATACATTAATGGTAGGACACCTTAAAATATAGGAGTCTGAGACCAGAAACATTCCTAAATTTGAAACAAGGAAGAGATTGAGATAAGACAAAGCTCGCTCTCTCTCTCTCAAGCATGAAAGTTGGTAAACCAAGCCAAATGCACTCAAGCCACAAATATTTAAAAAAAAAACACACGTAAGCAAAGGAATAACCTGGGACCTAAATTTTCTAATCTTCATTCCATTTTACTTGTATCTGAGTTGAAACAATACAAAAACTCTGTAGTTAAATTGGCTGTTGCCAAAATCCTGAAGGAAAACAGGATCCTGAAGGAAAACAGTAAATCCTAATACACGGTGGGCTGAAGTATTCCTCTTCAATCCAGTCATATCTTCAAAAAATTCTCACCTAGTCCTTCCTTCCTCCCCTGTGGCCCAAACACTGACACAACTCTGTGGGTGCACTACATGAAATCCAATGACTGGGCTGGCTGCCCCCTTCACTGCTCCAATATTATTAACAGATCACGCTATTTTAAGGAAAGCTAACTCTGCCAGTGAAGTATTCTATAAACCATTAAGATTAAGCAGAAGAGACCATGAAGAATTAAAAGCAGTGAAGTACAGATAGTACAGAAGCAAGAATTGTGATCTCAGCTATTCAAGATAAAAAGCCTAGAGGATTCCTCTTCCGATTGCAACTCCAAATTTTAGCCTGTACTTACTTTCTTCTGCTTCTAGCAGTTGTAACAAGCACAAAAGAATATTTGCATAAAGGGCTGTTGTTCCTTGCACCTTCAAAAAATCAGTAATTCAAGCCCTAGAAAAATAACATGCAAAAATCTTTGTGTCTTGCTTGTAGGCATTACCTACATGCATGTAAGACAGACAGTTACAGAAACAAAGATGCCTTAAAAGAAATAGATCTGAAGAAAAATCCTCAGATTATGAGTTAGTTTGTTGCACAGAAAGTTTTCAAGAAGTTAATCAGATCATCTTCTTATTAACATTTCATTAAAGAAATGCACAATGGAAAAGCAGGTTGAAACCTCTTTTGAGAACGAGTCAGACAGTATTTCCGCGAATACTGCGGTAGGTTTTAATACTGAACAATTCCGTCTTAAAAATACCATGTTTCAAAAAAGAGATACAGAAAAGTCCTCATAAAAACACTGATATGAGACTCACATGGGCACGTGGGGAAAGGGATTGTAAAGAAATTCATTACTATCTCAGAACAAAATAAGACATTCCCTCCACTCTTCTGCTCCTTGGGAAGTAAGAGAGGAGAGACAGACAGGGGAGATTAGACAAAGTGTTAAAACAGAAAAATCTAAATGGTTTCTAGACAAACAGGTCTTCTGGTTTTCTTTGATGCAAATAAGCTCCTGCTTCCCTCACCTCCAGAACATATGCGTAAAGAGAAGCAAACTGCTATCCAAAACTACATACAACTATGATCCAAAGCCTGGCAAGGGAAGAAAAGCAGAGGACAGGTAGTTGCAACGACCCATTGAGCTTATATTCTGTATCACCAGAATCAAATCCCAAGCACAAATGCTGCAGAATTTTGCAAACAGCATCCCAAGCAGACTACGTGGGTAGGAAGAAATCACAAACGCCCTACACAACTGTCTTTCCATACACTTAAACAGGCATCATCAAAACGAAGATCTATCAAAGTATTCTTCTGGTCAAATGAATCTCAGTCTACTAAGTCATCTAGATCAAATAAAATAAATGAAAAGCAAAGCAAATTCAGAAACTGAATGCAGAGTTTTAAATCACCTTACCTTTAAGCTGATTTTCATAAAACTAAATAAAAACATTAACAAAATAACACTTTACTGATTTAAGATTTGGGCATTATAAAGGGTGGCACTAAATTCTTGAAGACAGGACAAGTCCATTTCCCACTGCTTTCTAAACTCAATTCTCTGACAAAATAAAGTTTCTATGGTCATAGACTATTCTCCTTCATTAACAGCTTCCAATTTAATGGCTAGTTTCAACCAAGTGCAATAGTAGAAGTGTGAATTAGTTGTAAGACTTTTTATGAAGTGCTGCAGAATTTCCAGCCAGGTGCTTGCACGAAGCCCCTGGGGAAAGCACCTAACCTGCAGCAACCAGAGAGGCAGCAGATCTGTCAGACCCCTCAGGTAGTCAGCAGGCACCTGTACGCCACTTGGCCACAGGTAGCAGACCGGTTAAGATATTGAGAGAATCTAAGACATACATGGCACAGAGAGGACACTGAAATATCAGGAAATAAGAGAGGAATTGAAAAATTAGGGATAGAAGTTCCCTAATTTTTATTACTTCCAAAACTTTACTATTACAATTCAGTCTGTTTTTAACTTAACCTCCACTGTTTCACCAACCCGTATTTTAATACCATACATAAAATGGGCTACAATACACAGAATAAAAAATTTTCACATAGACATTGTCTTTGTTCTTCTGTCTTCCCCATACCATGTTTCATTTGCTCTTCAGCAATACAGTCATAAAGCTGGAATCCTTTTATCTCATGCCATCACACTGGTTATGCTTGCCTAAAGCCAATACTAACAGGATAGTCTACATGTCCTTTAATGACTTGTGTCGCCTCTTAGACAAAAATTAGAAGGTGAAAAGAAAGAGAAAAAGGTGACAAATATCAATAGCACCCATTAGTAACCTCAAGTTGGTTGTAGTCTAGGCTCGTTCTAAGTATTTTTTCAATCCTGTAACAGGACCCGACATTTTGGCTCCTTCAGAAGTGCAATCAGGACCCCAGCTGCTGCGCAAGCATGTTTGGATCACCAGAGGGTGCTGCAGGGGCTCATAACAAGACTACACAGTATATTTGGGCTTGGATCATTCACAGCTTAAAAATAAATAAAGTGTTTTACTTGGGCCTCTCCTTAATCAAAACATTTTGATCTCCCTTACAATCACCTCTTCTGATGTGAATGACTCCATTATTTGCTGATAAAATCTGATGCAAGTTTTATGTAAGCATACCATGCTAAGACACTACTCCTAGTAAATACACAGGTACTTGACTACAACAGGGTTCACAGACTAATGCTAGGGCATTCTCAAAAGATAACTATAAAAACAATCATGTCATCACTACCCTTAACTTAACAGTACAGGAGTCTATCCTCTCAGCAAAAACATACAGGAGATCTACAAGTAGAGAAAGAAACCAAAAAGACTGCAACCCACTGAAGGAGAAAGGTTTCAGACACTGTGCATGATAGAAGTATCTGCAGAAAGATTATTGAAAAGCAGCTAGTGGGATAACTGTGGGCTGTCAGGTTACATTTAATCTTACTCTGAATCCAAGCCTCCTATGTAAATTAGCCTGTGAAAAAATAGATCAACTAGAAGTCATTAGAAGTATCATTCAGAATGCTGACAGTAATAGTAGTCAAAATTTGCAACTCGCCCATAAACCTATTCCATCTCCTGAACAAATCATTAGTCTTTTAAAGCACTTTCCTCATATTCTGCATAAAGCATCTAAATGCCTCCAGTATCCAGGAACATTAGTCATTTATGCTTTAAAATCCAAACCTTGCAGTCATTTGAACACCACATTTTACTAGTTCCTTGAAGCTACTGAATTAACAGTGACAGAAACATTGACCAATACCCTTTTTTTTTTTCAGAAGAAGAAAAAAGGAAAAAATCATTTGACTACGATAATTATTGTTCCCCCCTTCTCTAAAATTTCAACTCATTAAACCCATGGCAAGGTCTGGGGGACTTTCTCAGAGTCCTTCACTGAGAGCAAGTGTTCGGTGTTTCTAACTGATTTTGTAATACAGGTTTGATAAAATATTTTTTTAAAAAATTTCAGTTAATTCAATTGCTAAGGTTCCCATTACTCTTTGGATGGCCACTCATGTTAGCAGTTTTCACATCAGTGACAAGAGAACCACAAGCAGCCACTTAAAACTGAAAATTTTTCTTTGACAGTCAACAATGGTGTTACCTGCTTCACACACTCCTTGTCAATTTTCAGAGCACTTGTGTTGTTAAACAGAACTTCTGTAAGTATACCTGTATTCCACATCTCCCATAGCTAGTTAATTCCTGCCTCCAACTACTGATCCTATCTCTCCTTCAGCCACACAAGATTTTGCCTCGTTCCCCTTAAGGATTTCTTCTCATCTAATGCTTCCTAATGGATACCATTATAGTTTCACTGCTGGTATGTTTTTCATAGTCGAGGCCAAAGATCTTCATATATGTTTCAGTGACGGAAGTTAAGACACCACCATTTGGAATGCTATGAACAAAGATAAGGAGAGCAACAAGGGGATAGGACAAAACAAACAACAACAACCACCAAACAAAAACACTACCACACAAACCACAAAACCCCCAGTGCTCCAAAAGAAACACAAGAGGATATTACGGAAGCCTCTGAGAGGAAATCCTTTTCTGGCACTCAAAAGTGTCATATCCCAAAAGTCAACTAGCCAAGCTAATGTGTGTAATATCAAACTCAGACTACCAAACATAATTTGACAGCCTATAGGCTCAAGAATTTCAGCAGCAAGCACCTTCCCTATCTGTACACATCAAGCAAAACACTCTCTTGCACACCTTTAACCTTCCCCTCTTATAAGCTGAAACCAACAGGCTTTTGAGCACAATTTTAAGACACCCGAATTGCAATTAAAACCTGACATCATTACACAATAATTGTAACAACTTTGAGGAAAAGAAAAATATTTAGTTACTGAAAAATTCAGTTATTAACCCTCACTGCATGACAGCATAGTCCAAAACCAGGGATGATGGAACATCCCATTTTCTCAAGTATTCTCAGAAGACTGTGCTTTGACAGCACACAATGGAAAAATATTTTTAAAGTTCCATATACACCAACTTATTAGCAGTCATTCTAGTCAGCTTAGTTTTTAAAACAGGATACATGCAATCATATCAGGAAGAGAGCAGATGCTGTTAAAGAACAATACCAAAACAAGATGTCCTTAACATTGATAACCTGACACAATGTTTCTGTGCTATACTATACAAGTTTTCCACAACAGTAAGATGGTCAATTAAATACAACTTAAAACAACAGGAGAGAGAGCCTGCTTAAAAACGCCAACATTTGTCAAAAAAGGTATTGTAACTTCTTCCTCAGCCTCTCGGACTCAAAGTACTGCAGATTTTGCATGATATTGGGGGGGTGGGGGGAAGTCATCTCAACACCTTTCAATTTCTCTAACAGACATTGCCAAGGCAAGTTTGTCCTGCCCTGGATGACCCCCCAACTTTTTCTATGTGTGTGTATATCTGTGAGACTCTCAATGTTCAACTGCTTGCTTACTCTCCTCTTACATCTTTTTACACTTACAACACCCTTCAGCACATCATAAGGTACACAAATGATCTCCTCTGAACTCTCTCAACTCTGTATGCAAGTATCTTCAGTAAAGAAATGTTTAACAGCATAGCCACAGGACAGCCCAGTTATAGTTGTGCTTATGTAATTACACAGCTAAAAGTTGAATAATTTATTCCCCTTGACCTTCCAAACACTAAAAGTGATCACAGAAAACTGCAAGATCAAGCCTGTGAATATCGGTACAGCACTCTATATTGATACTGACCACAGTCTGTAAGTATTATGGCAGGTATCAAGACAACATATCCACTTAACCTATTCTCACAGGTCTATGGTTAGCTTTCAAACAATAAAACTAACATTAGTCCAATTCACACAATTCTAAATTACAGTGCTGGAAGCAATGTGGTTTTCAAAAATAAAGCCAAGTTTCTAAAACACTTGAAGGGATTTGAAGTAAATGGAAAAAAATCCTTATTCTCTGCTATTATTGTTGTAAAAGTATCCTGAGCACAAACCTACCCATTCTACACTACACTCCACCCTTTTAGGTGATCTCCGACCAGCACAAAAAAAAAAAAAAAAAAAAAAAATACAGTAAAAGATGTTTTGTCATCAGTGCCTGGTACACAGATACTCAAAAGTGAGGACTTCCACAACTATGCTTGGCTGATAATTCCTAATACTGACTTTTTAACTTACTATACTTAAAATAGGCACACGACAATACTTAGTAACTATTAGCGAAAGCCAGCTAAGCACAAAGCAATACAAAATGCACTTTCAAGTCTCTAGGTCGGCTCATAAGTGAGAGCTTTGGAGGAATTCAAAGTCTCTTCAGGGACAGAGACAAACATAACTGGGAGACCTACCTAATTAAGCATCACTAAAGTTTTTCATATGAAGCAGTTGATTCCCTGAAAAAAATATTTCAATTAATCACACACATTAGGAAGGACATATTTTCTTCCTATCACATGGGCACGCCTGCACTGCTACAAACATGGGAAACAAAAAGCACAGTCTTTCCTGTGCAAAAGATTCTATCTTCCCCTGCATCAAAATTCTCAAAAAAGTCTGGACACAAAATTTAACTGTCTTTACCCAGAAGTCATTCCTGTCCAGTTCTTGACTGCAGCCACAGATTAAGGAAAACAAGAAGATTACCATATATGCTATTTTAAATAGTCCAATTTAGTGACTGTATTGGCAGGACAAGGATTGAAATCTCAGGAACAGAATTGTCTTACAAGATATTAATTCCTCTTTGGTGACAAATGAAGAGAGTATACAGTGCAGGGGCTTATGTTTCAGTTAAAGAAAACTAGAAAAACTCTCATAGAATCATTAAACCTAAGTCTAAGCAATAAAGAGGACAAAAAAATTAGGAGACCCTTAAGATGGGAGAAAAAAAATATCCCTTCAACTCAATAAGAAATAACTTGAAAAAATACAGCATATGAGGGAGGTAGTAGGAGGTAGAAATTTAGATCAGATGCATACCTTAAAATAAACAAAGCAAACTACACTACTGGAGGCTAAAACATAACCCTCCACAGCATTATTTACTGGCTGCTATTTACCAGGGAACACATGCCGGGAGGGGAGGGTAACTGTCATATCACACAGTTAAAACCTGCTTTTAACTCCTAGTGATACTCATTAGATACTCTATCCATGACCTCAAATGTGCTTTGATTAGCTGCTCAAAAGAGTTCCTAAAATCTTTTTACTGGATGGTCATCAAAATTAACTGAGGGAGAAAAAAAAAATCAAAAGAATGTTCTGCTGTAATCTCACAGACTTCATAAGACACCAGAATGACCCTGTAAGCCATTCAGGGAGCAAGTTAGCTATATTTAGTTATCTAAGGATCTGACTGCTCCTCCGGAAACTTTATTCATTTCACATGATAGGAGAAAGAGTTAAACCAAACCCACATTCAGTATATTTCCAATAACACCTTGGCTAGTCCATTCAAATACTTATTTTGTTAGCCTTTCAACACTAGCAGTAAAGCATACCAGTAAAAAGAGGAAAGGTATATGTACTTTTTCCTGCTTACTTTGTCAGAGCTGAAGGAACCAAAAGTGAACGCAACACTACAGGCACCAAAATTCACACAGATTAATCGCAGACAGAGATTTTGACTTTTATTCCCTTTTATCAACTGAAGAACACATTATTACACATGTGAGATAATATCTTTCAAATACAAGAAATGTAAAAACTTAAATAAAGCCACTAAGTGCATTAAGAAGCGTGTAGGTCACCACAAGATGTTCAAATTAATGCAAAGTGAGTTTTGTTTTAATGAGAAGAAGTATTTCTCAGTGTTTTGCACACATTACCAGGAAGCTGTCATGACTGAACAGGCCTAAAGCCCAAGTTCAACACACAATATTTATTCCTGTGGTCTTTAAAAATAAAAATTAAGAATTTGGTGAGATGAATAAAATGAATTCACGTTAATTTTTAGCAAACCACTTCTGAAAACTGACCTAAAACACAGACATCTCTCATGCAAGGCAAAACAAACTACAGCTATTTCTTTTTTGGGAAAAAAATTTGTATCCAAACCGATTTGCACATCACAGAGCATTATGGTACAGCACTTTTAGTACTGTTAGAGAATTCATCAGCTGTGTGTTGTCAGACATAGCATGACTAAGAGCAGGGAAGGTAGCATGGCATTGTTCATGGACTGCCATGGTGTTTCTTTTTTCTCTGAGGCAGCACTTGGGCCCAGAGCACACAGAACGATATCAAGAAGTTATCTGAGAAACTTGGCTAACATTCTAAAATAAATCCTCTAAGAGCTTTGCAGACCGTGTTAACTAGTTTAAGGTAAACCACACGCAATTCAGCTTAAATAAGGTTTCTAAATAAGAGTTTATCTGCCATAATAAGCCATTTTCTTCTCCAGAATTATTTCAAGTTTTAATTCAGCCAAGCCCTTCTCATCTTACTAGCCCAACATGACTCAATTCTGTAGATCAATTTACCTAGCTCCACAACATCCAATGTTCACTCATTTCTTCATCCTTTCCCTCACAAGAAAAAAAAAAAACCAACATGAAATTATAGGTATCTAAAACCAGATATCTACGCATATTCAAAGCACTTGGTGGGACCACTCACTGGTAGAGATGAGGTGTAACCACACCTGTTTAATTACATGCTTAAAAATGGAGAAAAACAAGCAAATATACAAGCTAAAGGCTAATATATTTCTACCACAGAATCTGCAAACACCTTCTCACAAATAAATCATTAGGAATGCTAGAATATTAAGCCTGGTTTAGATGAGCTGCAGTGGCAGAAAGCGACTGCCATCTACACTGAAACCATCCAGAAGTAGATCCTGTCCCTCTCATTGAAGGATCACTCTTGCTCACTGACGATACTCCTCTACTACTACTGATGGACTATGTCAGCTACAGATTTAGAAAAGAATTATGGAGGAGAAAAATAACTAACCAGGGCACTAGGTTATTTTCCTTCCCAACTTTCAAACTGAATGCCCTCAGTCAAACAAGGCTCATCTCCAACTGGCCAGCACTATTATAATCTCTTCACATCAAGACAAATCGTTCTGTTCTCTCATTTTTGTTTCGCCAGCTGAACAATTACAGAATTTTAGCATATCAGTTTGTAATTACACCCTTTAGTGACCACAAGTGTTAAAATTACATCTTTTATTACAATTCATCCAAATTATGTAATTGAAAGACATGTCACTTCATACATATCCTAGCACCTAAATAAAAATAAAATTGTTTAAAAGAGGAACCTTACACCTCTGCCCCAAATGCAAATCTCTCGTTAAAGAAAAATAACCCAAAATATTAAATTCTTAGAGGTAGAAATAAACTTTTAAAATAATTGTTAAAAGACAAGCTAGATTCTAGGACACATTTTGCGCAGATTGTTTAAACGCTAACTAGCAATAACAAGGCAACAGAAATAGTTATCAAAATACAGGTACCTCACTCCTAAAAATGATGAGACAGTTGTACAAAGAATAATCGTGTGGAGACAGTTAACATAATTAAGTTTGAGAGTTTACAGCCTAATGCTATATAAAAATTTACCAGACTCTGAAAAAGGCTTAAAACAAATACCACCCATATTACTAGCTCCATAGCAAACCACATTTGTTTCCTTATTACCGCCTACAAATTATTCCTTTTTGTTGCTCCTTTGTACTGGGCAGAACCCCTTTCTCCTACTGTTCAGAATAAACGAAGTCCTTCATGACTATAAGTCGCAATGGTTTTACACTCAGCACTAAAAAAACCCCTCTTCTTAAACTGTCGTTTTTCCTCTATAATTTCAGAGTCGAGAAACAGGAGTTTTAATCACCTGTCAAACAAGTTACTACAGCTTAGTTGTCCTAAGCAAGTCCATTCTCTTCGCCACTCAGCATCTCAAAAGCAGGTAAGAATTCACTGGAAAATACAGCCCCGTAAGACGCAGAGAATTCACAGCCTTCCCAGTCAGAAATAGAGCAGCTTCGTCTCTTCTCCTCGACTCCCGCACGGAGCTGCTGAACACAAACCCTCGGCGAACAGCCCAGCCGAATCCTCAGCCTCCCCCTCCTCTGGACAAAGCCCCCTCCGGCTCGCACAGAGGCTCCCGGGGAGCCGCTCCTCCCAGCCGCCACGCACCTTGCTGCAGCACAACTCCCTCCCCAAGCCCTCCCGCCGCGACCCCCAGCCCTTCCCATGCCCTTTACCCGCCCGGCTCCGGGAGGGGGGAGGGGGGAGTGCGCTCGGCTTGTTTTCAAAGGTGATGCTGCCGACACGCAGGGCAGGAGCCGCTTTCCCCATTCCCTCACATCCCCCAGCAGCGCGCGGGCCCCCCCAGGCCAAGGTCCCAAACAAGAACGGACCCTGCCCCCTCCACTCCGCTGTGATCCGGACGGGAAGGGGTGGGGGGGGGAACCACACAATCCTTCTCCCCACACACACCCACTGCCCGAGCCACCCCCCCGCGCTGCCCCCGGCCCCGCTCCCCGCGCTCAGCCGCCCCCTCCCCTGGCAGGGACCCCCACGGCTCCCACTCACCGCCCGCGCCCCCCACCGCCTCCCGCCGCGGCTCCTCAGGAGACACTGACACCAGCGCACTGATACCCGCTGCGCGCTATTTTTGGGAAACAAGGCCCAATCGGGGCCGGAACTACTTCCTCTGTCACACTCTTCCCTCGGGAGGCGCCTCCGCCTCGCCTCTAAAGAATATCCTTCCGCTCTTTTCTCCCCCCGCGCCGAGGGCGCTCAGCCGAGCCGCGCCGGGGCGGCAGGAGGCGGGCGGAGTGCGTCAACGCAGGGAGAACCCGCGGCCGGCAGCCGCGGGGCCGATGGCGCCCCGGTTCGGGCATCCAGCATCGCCGGATTATTTTGTTTGACCGCGGGGAGCGGCCGGGTCTACATTCCTCGCGGCCGTCCGGAGGCCGCGGCGATAGGGCGGCCCGCGGGAGCGAAGGGGCGGCGGCGCCAATAGCTGCGCGGGAGCGGGGCCGCCAGCCAATCGGAGCGCGGGCAGGGCGGAGCGGAGCGACCGACGGGAGGGCGCCCGGCGGGAGGCGGGGCGGGAGGTTGCGGGTGGGGGGGGGGGGGGGGCAGGAAGAGAGAGGAGCCAATCGGCGCTGGGAGTGGGCGGGGCTAACCGCGACGGGCGCCGCGCACGCGCCCGGGGGACCCCGCCCCTCGCCCGTGACGCACGCGGCGCCCCGGACCCGCCCCCTCCCAGCATAGCGGCGCGTGCGCACGGGCGCGTGCCCGGGGGGCGGGGCCTGAGCCCCCCTGCACTCCTTGTCCTAACCCCTCGCCCTCCTGCGCCCTCCAACCTGCACCCCTCATCCTGCATCTCCGCCTCCCGCACCCTGCAACCTGCATCTCCATCTCCTGCCCCGTCCCACCTGCGCCCCTCATCCTGCAACGCCACCTCTTGCATCCTCCAACCTGCAGCCACCGTCATCCCCCCACCCATTCTGCAACCCCCATCTTGCCCCCCGAACCCTGCTCTGCACCACCCACCGTCCTGAGGAGTGGAAAACAAAGGCTCTGTTGGGCCCATCTCTCCAGAAAAACTTTGCTCTTGGGATCCATAACTGTGCCCTTCAGCTCACTGAATTAAGTCTCCGTAAGTGGTCCATGCTGGGACTGTGCCGTTTAATATTTTCATTGACGATACAGTGGGATCAAGGGCACCCTCCGCAAGTTTGCAGATGACACCAAGCTGAGTGGTGCAGTTGCAGCACTAGGACATGAGGTTGGAACTAGATGAGCTTTAAGGTCCCTTCCCACCCAAACCATGCTACGATTCTGTCATCTCGTAGCTTCTGGCACAGCCTCGTCATTGCGGGATGCAGAGGGAGACCAAGACCAGTGACCACCCCAAACCAGCCCACCTACCTCTCCATCCACCACTGCCTTGCCCACTACATATAGATTTTTCTTATTTCTTTTTTTCTGATTTTCTATGAAAATCACTGCTGTATGAAGACATTACCTGTCTTCACTTTCAGGCAAAGGTGACGGTCCACCTTGGTTCCTCCTCCATCCATCTGCACGTTATTTTTGTCAGAGCGCCCATTAGTTTTCCTCTAAGTAGAAAAGACTACTTGGGAATACATTATAAAAGACATAAAATTGGCGTCTTTCTCCTTCACAGAAGGCAGCAGCTGAAGAATGACCCAAAAATAAAATTTTGATGATAAAAAGATACTTGCCAAAAATCATCTGCGCTCTACAGCTTCTCCAGATTTATCCTGCAAGATACTCGCTGCCTCAGAGTGAAATGATGGGAGCCATTTCACAGCACTAAATCACTACTGTAGAGTGAACATCTCTGTTTCAGCACATGAAAATCTGAGGTTATTTCTCTGGAAAAAGAAATCAGAGGTTGTTCCTTGTATTTGGGAAAAAAAATCATAAATTGAATGCAAAGAAGTAGCTCCACATTTGGTTAGAAAACAGGATGCAAGAAATGATGACAGAAACACCCAACTTAGTGTGATAACCACAGCAATTGAAGGAAAGGGAAAGATCATCCAAGATCCTTCTGAAACAATGAATGTAAATTTGTAGTCTGTTTCCAAATATTTAGCTCAAAATAATTCACAGCTCACAGAAATTTTGAAGTTTAGGATTTATAACATACAGTTTACTACGAATTTAAATTTAAGACCAGGAAATAAGTTGAACAACTTCTGAAACATCAACCTTCCATTCAAAAGAGAAGTGCAATAGTATGCACTTCTTCCTGTGGATCTAGGAAAAAGGTATGAAGGACAAAGAAACAAAAAATACAGTAACTGCTGTCCACTATGGTATTTCTGGGCTGATTTTTACAGACCTGTAATAATCAGGGAGTTATTTGAATGCATGCAGTTTTTGTGTAATTCTCAACAGGAACAGTTCGAATGTAATTGATTTTTATATAAATATAGTTTATTCTCTTCTTTGTCAGTCTACCTATCATCCACAATATCCATAAGGTCTATTACTAGCACCTAATGATTTATACCATGAAATCCTCTCAGGACAGCAATATGCTGAATAGATGAAATCCTGAGTTCTTTAAGTTATAAAAGTCAGTAGGAGTTTGAGTAAGACAAGGAAGCAGGGCCCAAGCAAGGACTTCTGAATATAATCATTAATTATTTTCAGTATGCAATCATATTATTCTAAGCTAGCAAAAATAAAGCAGGAAAACAAAGAGATAAATAATTGGTTCTAATCTGTCCTTTTCAGTGGCACCACAAGAATAAGCATGGCATGTGTTGCTCAAGGGATTTCCATATATACCTTGCAAACAATAGCATCTTTCCCACTGAAATGCATTCCTCCCTCAATTGTAACACTGCCCTATGTAACAATTGAGGAAAAGAAGTGCCAAGTATGGCATCCAATTGAAATTACAGGTGTGTTTTCCATATACGATGATGTGCTGCGACATTTGTTTCTGCAGACCCCTCCCGAGACAGCTAGCGAAAAAGAATGGGTGGTGGGGAAGTCACAGATGTTCACATGTCATAATCACATGAGTAAAAAACATGACTCCTAAGGGGGACATGAATAAAATCAGAGAAGAATTTACATATCAAAATTGCTAAAAATCCCTACATGACCTGATGGCCATGTTCTGCATGAGGTTTAATTTCCAGGACAACTGCAAAGGCCAAATGCACCTGGATAATCCAAAGGACAATAAGATGTAGGTGTTTAAGGAAAATCCATGCAAAAGAAGAAAACAATTACAATTGTTGCAAGATTGTAGAAGCAGTAACTTAATGAAGTCCCAGAGAAGGTCACACTTGGGTGTCAGTATGAAAAATTACCACAAGCATCTGCTAGCACCACTCTTGAGCTATAAGAGAATAACGACTGAACATATTTCTGTCTATCTTATGTACAGCCCAGAGACTAAAAAGAACTACCTGCAATCTCTTCCCTTGGCTAAATAGCAGCCAGTGCAATTTTCATTATATCCAAGGAGAAATAAACCATAAGAAATAGCAAATACACAGAAAAATACGTGGAGAAAATAGACACTAGCAGTTTTAATTTTAACTGAAGTCATCATCCAGCAGTTGTTATGACAATAAAGCTTTCCCTTGCATCTCTGTTCCAGTGCATTACCACCCAGCCATTCAAGGTATTTTGAGGGAGCTAGCACCAAAATCACATCTCTACTAACTTTGAACTTACATTTTAGGACATCCTTACAAAACATTCTGGAGAGATGTACCTCAGCTGTTCCTCAGGTCTCCTTTTAAATGTTTCTTACGTTCCAGAAATCAGCTTTTTCTTCTTGCATCCTGGATAAAAAATTCTTAGTCTCATGCTTCTAAAGGTGAAGTTTGTATAAAAACCAAAATGCAAGACATTTAAACTTATAGGTAAAAGGAGTAGGGTATGTAATGTAGCCTTTACATATCTGCCAACAAATTAAGTTATCCTTCTTAGGGAAGGAAGGTCTAAGAACAAGCTCATAAGAACAAGGTTTCTTAAAATCGCAGGCCACATTAATTCCTAACATTGTTTCACTCACAATGGTGGAAATACTCTCTGAATTAAGATTTTGTAAAGGCATACTTATTGCTACAAAACCAAATTGTACTCACAGGATTTCAGGATGGGAACTTGCATTAGAAACAAAGAATGGGAGAAGGGGGTACTCCCACCTAGGGAGCAGGAAACCAGAAAGAAGATAATGGTTCCTGTCCACTAACACTCTGGGTAACGCTGTTAACCCCATAGTTACCACTTCAGTACAGGCATAGAATTGTGCTTTTAGAAAGCTGGCTTGGAACAAGCTCCTGGACCTCCCTGGCTGCGGTAGGGAGTATTGCTGTTACGCTACTATTTGGCTCTGGTGTTCCACAGATATAATCAAGTAAAGATTTCCTTATTTTAGTTAAGCCCAAATTGCCTGACAATGTATGAATTAAATTTACTCAATCCATTTCATAAACTGCCCTCTGTAAACCACTAATATTTCCACATCGTTATACGGTACATTCAGTAATCTGATTGCCTTGGGAATATTTGTTTTTCCAGAACTTGTGGCCAAGGTACATAAGATTAGATCAGACACAGCTTGTCTAAGAATGCTGTAATGTGGGTGTACAGTATATTTGCTAGTTTTGAGTTGCATGTAAAAGCTCTCTTTCAAAATTCTCCAGCCAGTGGTTTGAGCTAAGTTATCTCAAGTTGTCCGTTACAGCATTTGGAACTTTTCGTTTTGCTTTGCTGTTCACCTTCTAATACAGGAGGATCAACACGGGAAATATTTGTGTTGCGTGCCCTACTCGCTGCCCACCTGATCCATACCTCAGCAAACTTGTGATATTTTATAGGTCCCACAATGACAGAACACAAGCCTCTCTGGGATTCACGCTCTTCTGCCAGGATTTTCTCACCATTCTGCATGTTAACATGAACCAACAGCCGGGTTTAAGAGATCTGATATAAATAGTAACATCATGCTGCAAGCAAGCTTCTTGGAAAGTAAAGAAAATACATTATTTAATGCACTCTGACATTTGCCTTTCCTCCCCTTATTCCTAAGCTGCATTTCTGTAAACATCCATAATGACAAATGCAAAGAAGTCGCCTTCTGCACATAGACACAACTGCTGCCTTGAGCCCAGGAGATGATATCCAGAACAGCTTACCTCTCCTTAGCCAGACAGCTGGCAAATCATGCACAGTAGGAAAAGGAGTTGGAGCATGGATGGAAATTCCTGCTTCCAACAGCATTCAAGATTACAACCTTTGGTATTTTATTTTCATGGTTGCTCTATGTTGCTTCAGAAACTTCCTGCTTTTGCCCTATCTTTCCATTCATTAAAATTGCAGCTTGCAATTAAACATTCTGACATAACATAGCTGAAATTTTTTGGCAGCAGCCTTAACCAGAGGTTTTTCAGAGTTTCCTGCGGACAGCTTTAAATTTTCATATCCTCATGAACGCTCACCACCTTCTTTTAATAACTTGAAAAAATAAGCCTCTCTTAGGAACTTCATTGTTTCTGTATTTCCCCAGCACTCATTTACTGCTTTTAGCAATGTGTCATGCACATGTATATTTATAGAGAGAGCAAAGTGTACACACACAGAGTATAGTTTGACATCGTATAGAGAACACAGATTGCTTAGCAGATCAAAAGAAAGCTAGTTATGTTCAATATTTTCATTATTAACATGTATTTTTCTCTTCTGATGGTATTGTATTATTCCCCTCCTCTAAAAGACCAATCACCTTTATCACATTATTCAAACCTTTATCTATTAAAAAATTTGTAGCTTTAGACATATTATTACTGTCATTCATTGCAATACTAAACTATTTTTATTATTTTCATGCGCAAAATATTTCTTAGAATAAATCTTGCCCTTTATCCAAAGAGCTAGAAATCGCCTAGAAGGGTTGTACAGTTATTTGCATTTTTAAGGTGTAGAATGTATTTCATAATTTGGAGACCTGTTCAAACACTGCTTTTCAATATCTCTAATATAGTTTTGAAATTGATTTTAAAGGGGGTCCTTTTAATGTTCAAACTGACCTCAAAGTCTTTCTTCTTCTAAAATTACCTGGCAAATAAATTCTTAAAGGGATATTATCAATTTAAGAACTATGCTTTAGTCTGGAAAAATCTTCCAAGAGATTAAAGAGAAAATGTCTCCTTTTTTTCCTGTAGGTTTAATTTCTATATTTGACAGCAGTACGTGTGGTCAATACCTCATGCTGTTAAGAAACAAAAGGGACAGAAATAGATATAGGGGACCATAATACCTGAAAAGTGTTTGAACTACTTCTTAAAGTAGTTTTGAAGTTGATGGGTCCTCTTCAAGTGACAAAAGATTTGTGTAACTCTTAAAAGCCAGATAAATTGCTCCCGATTTGTGCAGAGCACCCTCAGCTCCCACTGCAATCAGCTAGCACTGCTTTAAAAATGTAAGTTTAAGCATTATTTTCCCTGCATTTTATCTGCTTCATTGTAAACCCCACCAAACTGCATATATGAAAAGGCACATTTTATTACCCTGATGGTGTAAGCTCCATGTACAGAGCCCATAGTGGCTCTGCTTGATCTGTTAAACCGCACCAGGCATAAGAAAGAAACTTTTGAAGCAGCTAGCTTATGAAATAAGATTTAGTTTTTAAACTTGGCGAATTTATAACATGCATCTTGTGTCTTTTATAACAGTGCCCAGACTCCTTAGTATAACTATGTTGGTTGACATCTTTGTCATTGATTTCTTTGGGCGTACAGGCAGGGTGACTGGTCTGTATCCCACAGGATAAATAAGACACCAGTGTCCCTGCTCCTTCTGGTCCTTTCAGGTAAAGGCAAAAATGCCACTGATCCTGTGTTGGAGGTTTGCTTTAGCTTGGAAAATAAACCTTAAAATTTTAACCAGAATGTTAACGTGGATGAGCTGGTCCACATTTCCAAGTTCTGTATCTCAACAGCCATTTGTTAAGGGGTTTATGGTTTTCTTGGCTGTGGTTTAGGATCACTGCATACTTTCTCAACCCTTTACTAAAAATATGCTCAGTTCTAACCATGAAATGCGGCAGCACATTTGTTGCAAGCTCTGAGGATGGTTTCTTATCTGTCAAACAGTTTAGAACACAGACTGGCACTGAGACAGCTCACCTGTTTCCTATGGTTACTTGATGATAAACTACTCCACGGCCCCTGCTGTTGCATCTAGGACAAGTGTTTTGAGACAGAGCTCCATGCACACATAAACAGGTCACCTCGCGCTAAAATGTCATTTTATTTCCAAGCCAAGCCAGCTGGCTTTGGACAGAAAGTTCTTTTCTACTTGCGTGGGCAAACTTTATCGCCTTCCCATCCTTTTTCTCTTGCTGTCACATTACTGCAGGGGTGGTGGTGGCTGATAGCAGAGCGAGAAGCAGTGTTCAAAATGTGTCCACGTTAGCCAAGATAATAATGCCTGGTCCTGCAGCCATGTGTTGAATCAGTCCGTGTGTTCTCACACAAGCTCATCAAATACCTTTCCTTTCACTATATGCAAGTATAGAAAAATTAACTGAGACTGAGCTCAGGTTATTGAATACAAATGAAAATAATATAAAGCTTTTGTGTTTGATCCTGTGGTTCCTTGGCCCCAGTCATAGTTTGAAACGGCCCTGACTCATCCTGAGTTTGGAACTTTTTTATCTTTAGTTTCAGTTTAGCAAATCCTGTTGTGTTCTGTGTTGGAAAGAAGCAAATTTCTTCTTAGCTCACCCACACGGTGGAGTAGGGAAACTAGTGTTATCTGGAAGGAAAGCTGAAAGTTTGGGATTGTTTGGTTTCTTTAATTTTTGGTCTTGGTGTTTGTTTTTTGAATGTTTTGTAAGAAAGATAAAGGTTCATCTTTAAATTAGACTCTAAAATGAAGGGTCTTCATAGAGCAGAATTTTATGGAGAGGATTTAAGTTAACGGGAAGTCTCTTATTAATTCAAAGATTTGACTTGCAAAACTGCACCACTTAAGCAAAGAGTAAAACACACAATGCATATAGTTTAACTGATGTAGAAGTGGTTTAAATCTGGTTTATTACACTTCAGCCAAGCTAAACTGTTCTAAATTACATTGAAACCGTTACTGCAATGGAAGCCAGGCTCTGAATTTACCATGCTCTAGCTTTACCTCTGCCCTGGGTAAAAGAGGATCCCCCCTGGGTAAGAGAGAATGAGGCTACCTCAAATCACCTAGAATTTCACGCCAGAATGCATATGGAAAAAGCTGACACATAAAGGCCTCTTATCCCCACACTAATTTGTCCGTGTGTCCACATCCACAGTTACCCTTGTTTATGTAACACCAGTTTAAAATGATACTTTCAGGGTCTGAATACATGAATGAGTGATCTCATTCACGTACTGACATGCTTGACAACTTCCCATGCATCAACTGAGCCACAGTAATTGACCGTGTGTGTTTGTTCTTAGCCTGTGGCAATCTCAGATGGAAGAAACCAGTTTAGACTCTTCTTTTCCTCGGCCCTGAGGTTAAGCTGACACATGGAACCTCACGTTTGCTGCAGGCTAAGGGAAGGCGTGTTGCAGTTACCATGCCTCAACTGATGTACAGTTACTCATTAGGTTGCTGGAACCGGACAGCACGCCTGAGCTGCTGGTTAAAATGGGATAACTGAGGGTATAAATCAGGTGTTAGTTCAGTTCAATGCAAGTGAATTAGGAATGGATTTAAGGTAAATTGACACAAATCACTCTTAGTCAAGAATAAAAGTGGCTACCCAGCACTAGCTTAAGTAAATCCAATACAGCTTAATCTAACATAAACGGAAGGAATTTCAACTAGCCATAAAAAGCCAAAAACCTTATGTGCACTGCCTAGGGCATGTGCATTCACTTCAAGCAACAAATACAATGAGACACATAAACAAAGAAAGTGAGCCAAATTCACAGCTACCTCTGCACACAACCAGAGAGAGGGACAGAGGTAGCTATGAAAGGAGCAATACCTTCACTGGCTCTTCCAGCAGATTTGGCACCCTATGATCAGTGGCTGTAAAGTGCTGAAGGTAAGAACAAGTATTCTGCTTTATCTCAGAAATGTGCTCTCTGCCATCTTTTAGTAGCAGGTATGTAACAAAGCTACAGGATCCTAGTAAAAGTTAATTGGGGACAAACAAGAAACAGCTGAGTTTGTTTTCATTCCTTGAGCTGGATGAAAAGTGTTAAGGGTCAGAACATGATACAGATACTGAAAAGTAAATTTAGTAAATTTTAATAAACAAAGTGTTATTAGTAATTCAATCTGGGAAAAAATATTTAGTGAACAAAAAGCAAATAAACCTTGGTTTTCTCAAATGGCTTCACTCTCCATCTCTAGAAACTGTTAATGAAATTAGGGAAGCGTAGCTTGGATTAGTCATATAGGGACAATTTTTTTAACTCCTTCACCAATGGGAAATTGGTGTGAATGAAGGAATTTGGCCCCCTAGTTCCCATTTCCTGGCTGAGTTATCTCTTCTATGAAAATTCTTTCATGGAGAATGTCCATGGGAAACTGAATTCTGTGTGTGAGAATTTAGAAGGGTCTGTTGTGGATCAGCATCCCACAAGGGAGGATAAAAGATACATACACACAATAAAATGAGAATCTTGCCCCTACCACATGCTACACAGTCCTAGCAGCAGGCTGTGCTCCACATTTATTCCTATGTGGCTGTAGAGAGCCAGTAAAGAATCATCCGGCAGCCTGTGAGAAGAAATGCAGCACTTTCTCATAGTGGTTACTTAAGCTCATCCATCTAAGGTAAAAATCCATCATCCTTCACACTGTGGGACTCCACACCGTGGGACTTGTGCTGTCAGTGCCCTTTGCCACGGCATGAATGTTGTTCAATGACTTTTTCCCTTCCCCACTCCAAACAGCTCTTTTCACACACTGCAGAGTTGCAGCAGACCACACATTTTGAACACAGGCAAAAATAAAAGCATATTATTATCAGAATAATTGAGGGTTGGAAAGAAAGTTGCCTCCAGCACTTTGTCCAGATTAAAATCTCAATCAGCACCATTATCTGGGAAGTATCTGCAGTGACACGTGCACGCTGAGCATCTCAGTCAGCAATCTGGCCTATAGCGTTTGCAGAAGCTTTAGCAATCTTTTTAATGACCCTTACAAGTCCTCCATTTATTCAAAAGCTGCAACGCCAGTCTATGTGGGACAGAAACTTCTACAACAGCAGATTGAAGTACTCCATGTAAATTGAGCAATTTCTGTTAACACATGTCGACTAAACCAGAGCTGCCAATCAGCCAAGCTGCTGCCCTGTGACAACAAACATCTGAGGTACTGGAGCTTGAAGTTAATCGAAGTTATTTATTTTATCATGCAGAACTAAGCCATCAGCCACTGCTCTCACAAGCGTAGTTTCCATCTTTCCCCTCAACCAGACCATACACATTGTCTTCAGAAGAAAAATGTTATTTACTTAGCCTTAATATTAACCTTAAATATTCAACCATTAGAGTTGACGTTTATTCTGCCTCTAGTACCTATTTATGCATGCAAGCATAATTTGGGGATCACTGAAGGAATGAAACCTAAACCACAGCTATTGTTAATTCAAGCCCAAGCACTTTTGTTTGCATCAACGTGAAGTAACCACAAACATAGGAACTGCAGCTAATACAGTCTTCCTCTCATCGTGTTACTGACCTGAAACGTTCCTTCAGAGGATTATTATTTAAGAAGTGGTTCAATGGAAGATTAACTAGTTTTAGAGTGTACACTGTAAGAGACAGAATGAACTATCAAAGCAAGTAAAACAAAGCTGTGTCCCCAGCACCATTTTGATACCCTACCACCAGTTTTTCCTTTTTTCTGGTGCACATTTTTATTCCTCCTTCATCAAGAGTCAAATTATCATTCAGTCACAGTGCTGTAAATTTGGACCAGTTCCACTGACTGTTGATAGTCATTGCCTCCAAATGCCCTGGGGATCCATGCTACACTGCATGCTCTGTGTGGCTCCCTCTAAACAATGTATAGCTGATCCCTTTCTTCATGCCAGCTTGCTTGTGAGCCATGTGGCAGTGTAATAGTTCCAACTTCCTTCTATGTCCTGAAGATTTTGGCTCAAGTCTTGCTTGTTTGCAAGGAGAAGGTTCCAAAATAACAAACACACTCACTCCTGCTCCCTTTTCTTGACATGGTTACATTACTTCTTTCTTTTAGTTCTTTCCTCTCATCACAAAGCTGGGAGTATGTGCTGTCTTACTGCTCATGGAAAACATAATTTATGTACTGTCCCAAAGATTTGCTCATATTTGAGTTTTTCTCAACCGATCTGACTTCATAGCCTGTAGCTTTAGGTGCATCTGATGATTCCCTTTTTTCCCCTCATTGTTTTGGTTCGCTTGTTTTAGCACTGCTGACACAAACAGTGCATTTCAAAAGGCATCTTTCCTGTGGGCTCTGTTTACTCATTAATGTGGCTAAGTGTCATCTGAAGACCTGGGAGACAGCTCACTTTGCTTTAGATTGTGGCGTTCCCATATATGATTTATTTTATTTGAAGGAAACCACAGTTACATCTGTAGGAAAGTGAAGAAGAGTCATGGGAAAAGGGGAGTTGTCAGACTTCTGGCTGTGAGGGGGACCTTGACATTTAGGTTCCTGCACAAGATGTAATTTCCAGCTGAACAGCTTCACTTCGGCCCCAGCTGTGCTCTAAGTGCAACCGACATCTCTCTTAAAAGCTACTCACAGCTGCCTGACTTGATGTGACTCTTTTGTTTTCAGAAAAAATTGGGGGCAGGAGGGAAAGTTGCTTTAGTAAAGTAGCTGATAACTCACATGAACTAGACTGGAATATTTCATCCAAGTCACTCAGAAGTGAACCAAAGTAGCTGGGAAAATGGCAGATGAATTTGACAGCTTGCAAATAAAGTTTTGCTGGAAACACTGCACACTGAGTTGATGTCTATGTAGCTTCTGGTACTGAATTATTGGTATAATCCCAGTTCTTTCCAATGAATCACATTTTCCTCAGTTCAGGATTAATCAACATGTCATTTAGATGTATTCTTAGACAATAAGTACTACGATATGGATGTCAAACTATTTTAGGTCAGACTGTTTTCTATTTTTAGCTTCTCTATCTTGTTATAGGACTAGTGCCTCAAAATCAGAAAAGGCAAGTGTTACAACATAGGAGCAAAACCTTGGCTCCATGGGGGACTAGTGAGAGTTGTGCCCTTGTCCTGAAAAGGGACAGAAATTCAATTAAAGCTTCATCCTGTTCAAAATGTCATTCTATCCTCAGTAATTGAGATAGTTACACAAATTCCTGCTTTTAAAATATTTTTCTGTTCCAGGACTGTTCTAGATGGGGAAACATGAGATCAGGAAGGAGGGGGCTACATGGTTTGAGTGAGAGGTAAAAGGGGGTCCTGATCCACTACACCATAATGCTGCCTAGTATACGGCATTCTTAGATTTTGCTGTGAGTCCTTAATGTATTTACATATCATTCTAAGATAAGCAAGACTGAATTTCATGTATGTTTTAGATATAAGCATACTTGCTTTCTTGAATTATACGTAGCATGTGTACATACACACAGGGCTCTATACACAGTGCTTCCTTCATTAACATGGTAAGATTTCTTAAGTGAAGCAATCCTCAAAATTAAGACAACGACAAATTTTAGGAGAAAAAAAGGAGCAAAGACATCCATCAAAAATAGAGACAGCCTTCCTTCTTAGGTAAGAGTTGGACTGTACAAACAAACTACATGTGCACATACATCTTCATGGCTCAGAATTCAATGTGGACAATCAAGTGTCACATTATACAGCTTCTGCAAAAACCCACAGAGACAGTGAAGACTGGATTCAAACACTCCCTGTCCATGAAGAGTCACTGCCATCCTAAACAGGAGAGAAAACTCTGGGTATGCCTACAGCAGGGGTAGCCAGCTGGAGGCCGAGAGAATTTGGATCAAGCCTACAAAGCAGTTTTCTTTGGCCACCAAGAAGCTGGCTGGCTCTGAGGCCATGTGGTGTTCTCTGTGCTGGGGCCTGAATGCACGGTGAGTTGTGTCATACTCACGGGGTCATCTCATCTGCCCTGACTAACTGATAATGCATAGAATTTGGAAAGCCACTTGTAAGTTGGCTACCCTTGTCTACATGCTTTCCTGCATGCAGATGAAAACTTGCTTTACTTACAGTCTGAGCCGGGTAGAGCCCTGAACCCAAGCTAATATCCTGCCTCTCAGCAGGTCACAGTAATCTGGGCATGTAGCACATTAGCTGCAGCTACATGGCTTCTGGTTCTCTTGGACAGTGGCCAGAGTAAGCTCATATCTGCCTTCAAATGACCATGTAGACATCACTTATGTAGCTGGTAGTCAGACAACCTATGACAAGAGTGGAAAAATACTGCTCCTACACAGTAGAGAGCAGGAGTGTAGCTTGTGCTTTGCAATCTCTTGGTGACTTTTCCAGGTCCTGGGGATCATTAGTCTTGACCAATATTGCAGAGTCTGACTAGGTAGGCCTAAAAGTCAGCAAGTCCTACCTTTGCCCGTGTATACCAAACATACATATGCCCATGTACCACATCACAAAACACCTGCCTACTTGAGACCTGATCACTCTCAAAACCCTGCCTAATTTCTCATACTAAGTTTCCTAATCCCCAGGCTATTGTTCCTTTTTAAACTGCCCCATTGATTTAGTAGCACCTTTAAAAAGAGTATAAAAATTATTCCCCCTCTGCAACACTGCTCTGGTTCATTAATTACTTCACATTACCGACATAAAACTTGTAAAGCGAAAGAAAATTGCAGCATTGGCTTGCAATCACTATCACATTTTCTGATCGCAGAGCTGGGGACTGGCTGTACCCTGCAGTTACAGCCCCTGCCCTCAACGCTCGCTGCACAAACACACTCAGAGTCATTCGCCGCTTTGAAAATAATTACAACACTGCATTGTGTACTAGGGCTCTTTACACTTTGCTCATAAGAAATCTCTTTCAAGCTGTAACAATCTGAGTGCGAATCAGCTTTTAGGGTCGTTTTGGAGTCCTTTTAGACATTCTCTGTTCTCGGAGGAGGAAGAAACCATGTGACCCTCTGGTCCCTCTCCTCGGCCATGCAGAATTACTCTCTTGTGCACACAAGGAATAAAAAGATGTGTTTTCTTTTAGAAATCTGCACAGATTATGTGCTGGCTCTCCTCATCTGTTAAGATATCCAGATCTGAAGAGCAAATATCAAGCATCAGAATCACACTCCCATTGATTGCACTTAACTTGAAGCCACAGTGGAGGTGGGTGGCACCTCTCCCAGGTGACGTGCCATGAAGTCTGGCCCCAAGTAGTTTCTGTGCCTCACCAGGAGCAGCAGTGCTGAACAGGTATTGAAGACTGGTGCACAACCTGGCTGTAGGAGCTGAACCGTTGTTCAACCTCCAGCCCCTGCACCAGGGCATTTTCCCCTCCATCTGCTGCAGGGATCCTCTGGAGAAACCCCAGCCGCTCAGGCTGTGTTTACCAGGGTTCACTGTTGCCTCTCACTTCAGTTTGCTGTAGTCTCTGGCTTCTTCCCTTTTACATCTCACTCTCTAACAGGGGGAGCTTGCACAGTAAAGTTGAGTATCAATCGACTGTTCCTCAGTCTTACTAGAAAGGGAACAGCAGAGCGATCATCTCCACAATGAGTCAGTGCTTCTTGCTGGAGGATGCATGACTCACCCATCCCCACACGTCTTCCTCCTCCCCCACCGTTGAGCCTCACCTCCAGCCTCCCCAGTTCCAATCCCACCTATATAAACATCATCCTTGTTTGCCTGTCCTTCCTGCCATTACCAGCTTTGCTATAATAAGCTCGGAGATGGAGAAAATTTCACTGTACTCCTAATTTCTTGTTAGAAAAATTATTCTACTTGTTTTCACCACTCGGGTACGTATCTCCTCACCCCTCTGGACATGCACACCAAGCTGTCTGCCAAGTGTCTCCCAAGTGAGGCCCATTAGAAACAGCAATTCCCTGCTCGGATACATTTGTACATTTGTTCCAGGCCACAGGTAAGATCCCAGTGTTCTCCAGCTCCTTCCCCCACATTGTTATGATTTCTCAGGGGTATTTCTATTGAGAACCCTCTCCACTAAGTAGTTCTGAATCTGTATTAAGGAGAAGCAGTAACTGCTGATTGAACCGAGAGAAGAACCAATGAGCCAGTGGGAGAAATCAAGGAGCACAGTACTTTTCCCTCCACCAGCTCCAGTGTAAGTGTTCACTGCCTGCTTCCTAACTTTTACAGAGACCTAGTTACTCTCATCTCACCCCACTGGGCTAATTTTCTTCCTAGAAACAAAGTACTGGCTGCTTAGAAAATAGTCAGGAAGCAAAAAAAAGTGCCTGGATTTTATGGGACAGGAAGGACAACCAGCTGTAATGCAGAAGTGGTGACAGGAGAAGCTAGTGGTCTCACAAAGAGAAGAAAGAGGGGAGGGAGACTCCCTTTGGGGACCTGCAGATGATAAAGAGGGTACAACTTCTGGAAATACAAGCTTGTGGATTAGTATTGGGTGCCAGATATGCAACACAAACAGGCTGACCAGGGGCGCCAACCCGAGCAGGGCTACATTGAGCAGCCACCAGCAACAAGTGCTATTTACACCTGCTGGGTGGAGTGGGAAGGAGAGTTCTTGCCCCTTTGTGGTAGGGGCTTAAATGGATACTTCTCTAGGAAGAGCTCCTTGCAAGAGTTCAAGCTCTGCCTGGGGCCTCTGTGTGTGATTGCCATGCAGATAGAGATGGCCGCATTTGCTCAGTAATGAAGGTGATTCCTCCACAGGGAGAACCTATTCTGCCTCAGCCCATGCTGTGTTTCCCAAGGGAGAAAGGCAGTTCAGCATCTATTGCTCTTCATAATATCTTTTGCTGGTGATAACATCATATTGCCTTTATTAAGAGCAAAACCTGACATTAGCCAGATAGGCCTCTAGAAATCATCAGAAAACAGCTAAAACACCAAACCTCAACGCATTTGTGTGACTTTACGGGGAACTTTGCAACAACCTGAGCTGGGACCGTGCATGCCAGCATCAGACAAGACAGACCCTGAGTGTGGGAGACACATAAGAGGACAAAAGCCAAAAGATCAGCTCATCCAACCCCAAAGCTGGACAGTGGTTGCAAGGAGAGGGCTTCTGGTGGATAGAGTGATTCAGAGAAAAGTCCTCAGCTTTTCAAAACTGTCCCTGCCCAATGGAAATGCCAAATAGGTAGCAATTGTGCTTGTTTCTCTCTTGCAGCAAGATCTTCTCCCTGCAGCTAACTGAGATTAGCTAGTTTACAGGGCAGCACGCATGACACATCTTTGCCACAGCTTGAGCGAACAGAGAGTGCATTCCTTGGGGCAATCCCTGCCCCTCCCTCAGTCTTGTACAACACCACACACACAAAATAAGGCACGATATAAATAACAGCTCTGTCTTCCTCCTGCTCTAAAATGCAAGCAATTTAAAACAGTAATTTCTTACAGGAAAGAGCAGAGAGCTAGAGTTTTGAAGCCATTTTCTTCTCACTTGTTAACATTAAGCCCAGCCTTCTCCTCATAAATAATGCATATGGCCTCTTTTTCCTCAATTACACAGTAGTGTCAGATTCTATACTCTGACTTGCCAGAGACAATTTCTGTCTCTTCCAGAGACAAGTAAGGCCACTTGGGTGTCCGCAACAACCACAGACTCAATAGACTTGAAGAGGATCCTTTCTATACACAAAGTTAAAAAATACACAGCACCTTTTTCTTTGAGTTTTGGTAATTATCTCTTGCTGGACTGAAATACTGGGGGACAATATGTTTACAGTAAACGGGCTTTATTGTATCCCAGCATTCATGGTGCAGATTCTAAATATGCTGCAGATGAGCTGGGTAAGAGGGTCACTGCACAGCTCTTGAGCTGGAGCACACAGAGAGCTGAGAAGAGAGGGATTAAGACAATGCTCCTGCAGGCCTAGCAGTGAGACAGAAAAATCATGGGGAATTCAGTTTGTCAGGTAAGTCAAAGCTGTGAAAACTGAAGAAAACAACTCCTCTTCCTCTCTTGTCCACCATCCTTTCTTATTAATTTATACTTAACTTGTTGAGACGATAAGCCAAGATTTCTTGCTTTGCTATCAACAGCTTGCTGTCTATAGATATCGACTCATTATAGAGAGGCTGCCTGCTTTTATGCCTTAAACTAGGCAGCCAGAAAATGTTAGACTGAAGCATTGCATGTTATAGATTGACAACACATAAAACCTCGATGGCCAAGCTACTGATACAATTTTCATACTCATTAACCATGACATCTCCAGTTCTCCCCCACAGCATTCTGTCAGATTCAGCCAGACCGAGAACCTGTCTTAGCTGCCAGAAATCATTTCTTTACTCCTCCAAGGATTGGCATCGCCTGAATGTGCTCTTACGCCTCAGAGCAGAAGTTTATAGAAATCTCTTTCCCATTTCCCAGCTGTGCATCTTGCCTTCCCTGCACACACACGGTCTATTAGCTGTCCACAGCTATGCCCGTCTGGCTGGCAAGCTGCCTGTTCACAAGCTGCTCCAACAGTTGCCCTTGAGCATAAGTCAGTGCCAAGTCCCCTCTCAAGAGTTCATGCTCCGTGCTAGCACTAACACGATCGCACTGGATGGCTTCACCCCATGCACTGCTGACAACAACCTCTCGGGGACCCCAGGTTTGCTGATGGCAACAAGCTCCTGAGTGTTTTCCAGACTAATATTTGCCAGGTTGCATTGTCACAGCCGTCTCGCAGACCAGCAATCTGTCAATACCAAAGTTAGGCTTACAAATGCACTGTGACAGAGGAATGTAGGACTCTTGTAGTTCTTGGTACGCAAGACTTTGGCACATGAGGTGACAGTGGAGAACAAGCACAGCCACACAGGAAAAAGGTGGTGCTAGGCTGGGCCAGAAAACGTCATGTGGGCATTTTGAAAGGGAAGGAGTATAACTTCTTGCTGGGTGTTAAAAGGGCGAATAACATTTCCAACTAACTTTTCTTACAAAGAGAGTAACTATCCACTAACATATCCCATCTGTGTACAGGAAGCAGGTTCCTAGGCTCTTACATGCGGCCATAGTGAATGCCAAAGCATCAGAGCGTAGGTCACCCTCAGTGCTTCACAGCTGAAGTAGCATTTGCTTTGCAAAAAAACCCCACCTACATTAACTGAGAAATAAAAGAAAAGAAGAAAAATAACTCTGTACCTCCAGCCTAGGGTATTCACCTGTAAAAGGACACAACTAAATCCTGGTCCTGACCCAATAAGTGTATGTATATTGCTACCAAGTGCAACAGCATCAACAGGAAAAAAACGTTCTCACCCACCTTGTATCTCTTGGGAGAACTAATCATGTCAGGCTGTACAGTCAGCATCGCCCCAACACATATGCCCCACTGTCAGGATGCCTGAGGTGAAGCTGTTGCTGCTGCTGTGTTGCCTCACAAGGCATGTTCCCTGGCAGAAGAGGAGCAGTACATTAATGGAAGGTATCACGTACCATTGATAACTACCGGCTGTCCCACACACAGGCTCATTGTGGGTGAAATCACTTTTGCCGGTGTCAGCATACTCTCCTCATGTTCAAGAGGAAATAGTAAAAATATGCTTTGGTTTACATTCTAAAGCGGGAAGAGTAAATATACATCTGCATCTTAAAAATTTTGCTTAAAATATGAAAACATTTCAAATGCTTCAAATTGAAGCTGCTCAAGGAACAAAGAAGCAGTCTTTCTGACAGACTCAGAACCCAGTCAGGAGCAATGAGGCTTAGATTTAAAACACAACCCAGAACCGAGTTCTTGCAGTTCCTGGAAAATGGAGAGCACTGGACCGGTGCATTTTTTTTATTCACTGTTATTATCTCCCACAGACATTCATCCTGATCTTAACAGCTTTATTGTCCACATAGAGTAAGCTTCCTCTCAAACAGAAATGAATGTTCCAGTAAATTTCCTTAGACAAAAGCATAAAAATCAAACAAAAAAGACCCCTTTATAACTTTTTAAAAACCATACACTTCATGTTGTGTTCAAAGTACTCTTTGTTTCACTAAATATAAATACAGAATTTTATGCAAAAAAAAAGAGGCAAGTGTGAGAGAAAGAAAACTTCTGTCATGCATGGGTTAAACAACAATTGCAGTCTTAGTCCCAGGCTACTTACATTGAGAGGCAAGTACCAGGTAAAGTCAAGGTTGTGATTTTACCTCAAGGACAACAGATCTTTGTCCTGAACCTGCAGTCAATACCCGTAAATATTCTGAATGTTGTCATAAAATTTTGAAAAACCTCTCTATCACAGATGCAAATATAAGACCTTCCACTTTAAAATTATAGCAGAGTTAAGTTAGAAGCTACAATTCACTTCTTAGAAATGTAAGACAACCTTTTTGCATGCTATTCATCTGATGTAAAAGATCTTTTTGTCTGCATTACTCTTAAATCCTTTTAGCTGAACACATTAGCAATGGGGACAGGGAGACCAGCATTATGTTAAAGCCCTCCGCATGCCTCTTTACATGGAAAGCTAGACCCTCTCCCAGAAAGAGGGTGATTGCGAGAGCATGTTTCAAGGGAAGGGCTCTGCCCCAGCTGAGCAGGGAGCTCAGGCACCTCTGAGCTCCCCATGCCTCATCTTTAAATGAGGCTCCATAAATCAGTCCTCCTGCAAAAATGCTGTGTGACCTCTGGTGAGAGATGCAGTATGAATCCACATGGACATTTCCTTTTATTATCAACAAACACTCTTGGATTGGTTGAAATTGTTCCTGCCACTGATATCACTGATCTCTGAAGAGATAAACACAAGCTGATTGATGACTTGTCTGCAGGATCTATTTCAACCACCCTCAGGCAGGATATTTTCCATGCGGGTAATAATAAATCTTACTATTGAATGTCATCAAATGAAAGCAAATTATGGTAAAAATAGGCACAGTTATGTATTCTTATTATATAATATTAAGGAAGATTTTTCTAAGACTGGAGGAACTTTCATTTGCATGCACAATTTTTTGTACTGTAATGCTTTTGCCTGCTTTTTATATCTATTTTTAAAAAGTCTTGTACAGTCAAGCAATGTAAAGAGATTGTCTCCTCAGAATAGCCTCTCGCGTAGTCAGGTCTGGACAGTAAGTTTCTCATCACAACTGAGACTGAATAAGAGCAATGTCCATACTCAATAGATTCCAGAGCTGCCTTTTACGACCACTTTTCATGTGATATTTTCAGGTACCACTAATACTATTTCACACGTTTTATTTGCAAAGGAAGCAAAAGGCATTCTTGTCAGGTTATAGAAAAGCTTTGAGGGGAGAGCTGTCACTCACTCTTATTGCTCCCAATTCCTTTCTAAAAGTGATTGTGGAGTTCTAGGGAAAAGTTCTACCTTCATAATGAGAAAAGTATTGAAAATGCTCATGCCACATTATTTGTGCCGAGCTTAGAAATAAAGATCTAAGCAACTTTCTAGGACCTGTTGCATATAATAAAGCCAATGCTTTCTACCAGGGTGGCTGCGCAGCAGAGGAAGGAAAATGAGCAAATCCAAATCTCACATTCAAGACATAAGCACAAGAAAAAGAGCTGTAAAGACAAGATTACAGGTGGTCCACTTACCAGAAGTATTTCACCATTGTATTATCTGCACACTATCAAGAAAGCTTTGTCCCCAAATGCAATAAACCAGACAGAGAAAATGAGAAGATACAGGGAAAAAACTGGAGAGAAAAATTAATCTGAGGCAGCACTTTCCTGCTGTCTCTGTCCTCGGTCCATGGATGCCAGGGAGAGTTGGGGCTACAGACCTTAAGGGTAAAAAGTGACAGTGAAAGAAGTAGCTTGAGCGAGAAGCAACAATGTGGTAGATATGCCCTGTGGAATCTCTCCTCTAAGCAAAATCTGCTCTGTTCTGGGTGTAATTTGTGCAGAGCAAAGAAGGCAAGGAGGAAAAGATAAGGAGAATAGAATAGAGATGGGAGAGCTCTGTAACTTGAAAGGAACACCTCATCTCCCTTAGGGAACAGATAACCTGTTGGATATGGCCAGCAGGACAAGTGGAAGATTATTAGAAAGCCTGGGGAAAGCCAGGCCACAGAAGAAGAGACTGGTACTGCCAAAACGCCACACAGCCATAGATCTCATGAATGGAACATCAATTCATTGCATAGCCAATTTGTCATTAACTTGGAGTTATAGAGCACATGTTTAATACAACAAAACAAAAAACAAAAACAAATCTGCCAGGAGAAAATGATAAAAATTCTTGTGATTTCATTGGCCTTCAGGCTTTCATGAAAAGTCTTTTTCCACAGTTGAAATAGGGCCTGTTTGGTTTTGATACAAATCTGAATGTCCACATCACTTCCAAGGCTTTAGCACCCAGGTGATCTCTAGTACCATGAATATATGCCAAGTCTCCCTTGGAGGGGACTTCTCACTCCTTAGCTTTGAATGTACAGACTGTCATCACAAGGAGCACAAACTACACTAGGTGACCTTGGAGTCTTGTTCCTAAAGAGCAGCACCATGTGCTGTAGTTTGAAAGAAAGCACTAAATTAACTCCCTAAGGCCAATTCTGTTCTCCTGTTTATTTATGAGCTTTGTGCACCCAAATCTTAAGAGAGAGAATCTTCGCTTTTGTAACAGAGCTAAGAGAAGCTTCACAAAACTCTCCATGGAACACTGAAAAAAAAGCTGTTAACAGCTTTACATCCAAAACTCGCCACAGGAAAGATAAAATTACACCATATGAAAAAGAAGAGAACAGAGGTACTAAGTTCTCTTAGATAACAAGACCACCTTCTGTTTATATACGTATATAGAATCAACAAAGCACTGGTGTTTTCCAGGACTGGGATCATTGTACATACTCCTTGTGGGAGAAACCTTGAGCTGGGAAAGTTGCAATATGAACAAGATCTGGCCACACTCAGTTCTTTCTGGGCAGCACAGCCAGAGATGAAAGCAGCTTTCAGATTTCTAAACTTTTGCTTGGACTTCTACATCTTGGAATGTAAACCAAGGCCTTCCAGACTAGCCTGCTCCCTCTCTGTTTGTCACCATTTACTCACCTCACAGAAGGCCAAAAACCCCATGCAAATACAGCACACATAGCCCAGTCACAGCTGCTCTCTGTGGCTACATGGGCATGGCAGAACCTCTGTGATGTTACACGGTGCTACATATGCAGGGGTAAGTGCAGACCAGAAAGCCTTCGTAAGACTAGAGAGCCTCATTAGAGTGTTCAGTGGCATCCTAGTCTAAACAGTCCTGTTCTAGTCAAGAGAATTCTACTGAAAAACTTCAGCCCTGCCCTATCCCAGCTGTGAACTTCCATGCAAATCCAGCAAAAATTTCTTCTTCAGCACATCCAACTAATGCAAGCTGTAAGGTCTTCTCCGCTACTGGCTTGTAGCTGAGAGACAGAGGCACTTTTCAGAAGCCTTCAGCATGTGATCTACAAGAAAGAAAAAAAAAGACTTTGGTTTATTAGTTTGTTATTCTCCAATCCCAGTTATTACAGGACAGGTGCTATGTTTATGATGGATGCATTCAGAGAATATTTTCTCCCTGCCCACGTAACTGCTTCAGACTGAAACCAAAGCTGTATGGGGGGTTACAAAAGCTGCAGACATTTGTCAGCACGATGTACAGTGCTTCAAAAGCACATACCTGGAGACGAACCAGTGATGACCTGCTGGCTTGACCTGTAGGAAAGTACATCAAATTCCTCATTGTACCACAATGTTCTCCTATAGCTTCAGCAAGCCTCACATTGCCAGGTACAACTATGAGAAGGGGGCAGAAAATTCAGAAGCATTCCCACAATCTGCCATTTACTCTTCCAACAAGCAGCTTCTGTGTTCTTGGAAGGGCTTATTTTAGCTTCAGCCTGAATAAAATGTGGCATTACCCTGACCATTTCTGAGCAGCCCTCCAGCATCACTGACACGTACCAGGTTTCCACGTAGCACTGTTACCATTTTACCTGCAGTTCATGGCACATCAGCCTCATCCCTAATACACGTGTAGAGTCAAAATCACTGTGCCCACAGGGACCAATTTATTTTTCCATCACCTGTAGCTTCATTTTATGCAGGAAGGAGCTGCCAGCTTCTAACAAGGAGTGTTATGAATAGCATGGTAACGCCTTTTTTCATCCCTGTTAAATTTCTCATTTCATCTTGTGAAGTCAAACCCTGGTTTCTGCAAAGTCCCTAAAACAACCTACATTGATTATAATTGGATCTGCAGTTGGACTGCATGCATTTTAACTCCAGTTTTGCACATTCATTGCCTCCTACTGCTGTCTTCCTACATTTAGATATTTATCCCATTGCCCTCGAGGTTGTTCTGGCAGCTGGCAGTTGTGACAGCCTTGACACAATACACAGGAGAGATCCCTTCAGTACAGAAGTTACCTTTCATTCCTGTTTGCACATGAATTATGGCTTTTGCCTTGTCCCTGTATGTACTATCATGCCCGCTCCCCCATTAGGAGTTGAGTGTTCAGACAACTGCCAAATTGCAGGGGAAAAGCATGGTGCACAGAATAGGATACAATATCTTTGGGTGGCTTATGATTTGTATTCTCTGTTATAGGAGCCAGTAAAAGCAAGCCAAAATATCAATTTATGACTTAGGTCAGACCATTTGCATATGATTTGAAAGCACAGTAATTATGAAGTCATGTCTAACTCCTTGTGCTGCTGATGTGTAAGGAATAACACAACAGAATAAAACTTGATGAAAAAGGGTGGGGCTTCTCCTCACAAAGCTGCAAATTCCACGAAGATGGATCTAGTCACAGCTGTTGAAGATCTCTAAAGTATTCAGACACCTTTGAGAACCCCATGCCATTTTCAGTCTGTCTTCTTCAACTGAAAACAGGAGCCAAGTGAGTTCCATTGGTACAAATACTTGTCACATTTCTATCACTTACATTTGTAATGACCAATGTGCATTTCACACCAGGCTTCAGAAGGATAGATGCTGCTGCCTGGCTTTGCCCCCATGGCACTGTGCTGTCGATAAGTAGCTGAGGTCACTTTACAGATTGAACAATGCCATTATGGACCAGCACACTCTATACATGTTGCTTCCTCACGCTGCATTGAAATCCCAGCTTTCTAGAGGACCACAAATTTGTTCCCATGCATTTTACACTGCTTTGTTGCAAAAGTATCACAATAGTGCTTCATACAGGTCTCTCACTACTAATGCAACCCCTCATGGGATTATCTAAGTGCTCTTGGTACAAACCCTCTGATAAGCCTTGGAAGCAGCCAGCAGCACATCTAGTGCTATCAGCAATGCGTTATGAAAGGAATGTCATGGCAAAGCCCTGTCGAGTCACAAGACAAAAACCACCCTGGTGTTTATAGCAGGGTGGGAAATACCACATTAAAATAAAAGTAATACAAGGGAAGAATGCTCATTTGGGGCAGAAAAAAACCCAAACCACCTCTAAGCCCCTGGTTCCTTTGTCACTGAGAAGATTTCTTGAGAGCAAAAGGCTTTTTGTGAAGCTTTATCTTGGCCTTTAGCAGACAGAACTGACAACCCTGAAGTGGCAAAAACCATTTGCCAGGTGCCACATTCAGCGAACAAAGGAACACAACACCATGCATGGAGCAGCAAACTATCAGCTCCCAGGGGGAAGTGTCATTTTCACATCCAGTTTGCCACAGAGTGGGAGAGAAGCTCCAACTGTTTTGAATTCATGTGTTGAGTCAATCACAGGAACAGATAATACTGGAGTTATATAAAATTTCGGAAGGAACCCCCACCCACCACCTGTAACACTCACTCGCCACTGTCAGAACAGCTCTGTAACTGAAGACAGCTCAGAAGTCGTCCTCACAGCTTTCTGGAAAGCAGATGATGGGATCATTACAATTTACATATGAACTGAGGCAGAGAATAAGAGTTTATTTTTATTCCTATCAGAACAGTATCTAAAAGTCTCTGGACTCTGACTGTAAGTGCTAGTTGCTTGGTTTAAGTCTTTAAAAAAATTGCATCCGATCCTAGAAACTTGAATTTTCAACAGAATCTGCAGGATCTGCATGGGATGAAGGAAGGAAGATAGGAAGGAAATACCAGCAGTCTGCCCTACAGCTTGCTTCAGCCTTTTTTGCTGCAAAGCCTTGCTGTCCTCCCGAGGGAAGTCAAACCAGACCTTTGCAGTTTTCTCCATTTACCTTAACCAAGACCCTCCAAATAGGATGATTTTTCTTCAAGTAAACAGATGATATCAATGTCAGAGCTAGGAACTCAGAAGTCAAAAGCTATGTTCAGAAGGGGAGTAGGAGGACCTGCACCCAGGAAGGGTCTCAGACACTGCTGGGTGCTGTAATCTAACAGCATTAACAAGAGCTTGACCATGCTCTGCAAAGCATGTCCCTCCAGCTTTTCTCCCTCAGAGAATTAGGAGCTTGCACTGGGGTAATTTCTGAGCCCATGCAGGAGAACCTCATGTGAGTGGTAACCAAGAGCATTGATCCCAGCCTCAGACCCATGGTCAGTACAGAAATTCAGGGCTTTCTGGTGCTGTATCTCACCTCTTGACCTTCCCAACAGCCCTTCTCTCTTCCTTTGTATGCAACTGGTGCTAAAATCCACACTCTCGAGTTTTACGCTCTGCTGTGTCGCAGTACGCCAAGATGGAATTGCACCTGCCCTGATTTCCCCATCTACCATTACCCAAATTAAAGCTACGCCAGCCCTGTCCTCTTTCACAACCAGTGTGTGTGAGCAAAGGGAGAAACCCACAAGGGGAACAGATGCTGTGGTTAGAAGAAAAGGAGAGAGAGAGTGAAAGAAAAAGATATCATTGCTCTCTGAATGTTTCTATTCAATTCATATAGGCCTACACAAGATCAGGGAGAGCACAGGAATACTGTGAGGAAAATCTAGGTCACATATGATCACAGCAGCACAGCTGCCATCATCTCAATGGCCATGTGGAGTGAGCACTGCAGCAAGGACCTCTGCTGAAGAGGGCTTTTTTTTTTTTCCTTCAAGTCCATTTTTACAATCTCCCCTCATTAAGGTGTATTTTCTGGCAGGGCTGTGAGTAAATTAGGTCTTCAACTGGGGTGAAGGATTTAGCTGTAAATCCGAAAGATGATTCAGTAAGTGGAAGTTCTGTAGGATCGTTTAAATAGTTTATAGGCTGCCAGGCAGGATTTTAACCTTCTAATAGTGACAAGAACAGCGTTACTTTCCTGTACTTTTGAATACCAACACTTTTCTTATTTCTCTTTGTTTCATACCTGTTGTGTAAAGACCCTTTGGTCCCTTCCCACCAGCCATTCAAAGAGCAAAGTTACTATAAATGCTTATACATACACACAAAAAAGACAAAAATAAAAGAAAAACAAGAAAGAATTAAATAGGCCAACATGGATCAAAACTATTACTTTTCTTCTCTGTATTTAAGCAGACCCTCTGTCACCTTCCCTTCTCCAGTCTTCTACACCTGAATAAAACCAGGAAGAACCTAAAGCCCAAATACTGAAACGCTTGCAATTCAGAAGATTAGAAGGAAAGGACAAATGTTCATGGGCGCCATGAAGTTAAGCCAAGCATCTCTGAGCAGCATTCGTTAAGGAGCTCTGCCAAAGCTCCTCATGCAGGCAGCTGCAGCAGGAGCAGCTGCGTGGCTGGGGAGCAGGAGGAAGTGATACATGGCACAAGTCAGGAAAATAATGCACAGAGGGAACCTTTCAGTGGAAGTGAGGATGTTATAGATAAAGCATTAATAAGGATTTGTTCCCTAAAACAAGCAGCCCAGACAACAGAGCAACAGGAAACCAAATCACCTAACTGCAGAGTGACTAACTCATGCCTATTGTTAGTCCTGGCCATTTGTCTTCCAGGGTTTTCTAAGCCTAATGATGCGGCAGCCCTTTCCAAGCCCTGGGACCAGTAAAACTGCTGCCAAGCTTAGTGGAAGAGTGGCAACACTTGGAGCTTAGGGCAAGGACTTTCTTGAGTCATGGCTGCTAATTACATACCTTTGTATGTTTTGAAAAGATAGACAATTTAATGCATGGCAACTGCAGGAGCAAGGACTTATCTCAGTATCTTAAGTAATACATTTATTAACAGGAACTAGAAGCAGTAACGTCCCTGCCAGAATATTAAAAAGATCTGATCCTGGCCTGATATCTTGTGTGCTAGCTACCCTGGCAGCACAGCCCCCTGCCTCAAGTCAATCTCCCTCTGGGGAAATTCAGGGGGGATTCTAGTGGTCCCTAAAAGGCAGCATTGGCCTCTCTGAGATTTGGGGGGATTGGATGAAACCAACTGTTCATCATTTCCAGTGACTCTTCTGCTCGGACTCTGCAGGCAGCTGAGAAGTGCTCTACCAAAGCATTAGCTGGTTTGAATTCAGAATTATAATCAGAAGAACTAAGCAACTTTCAATCTAATTAAGAGAACAGTAGGGTTTGTTCTTAATCCACAACCATTTAATCTTCCGACTCATTAGGTGTGCACAGGCCCTATGAATATGTATATCTGGAAGGGAAGGAAAAAAAAGCTTTGACCTTGATGAGAATGATAACACACATATAAAGTAGGTGTGCACTCACCTTTCATCACACTGGCTTTATTATGTAGATTCAACAATTCTTATTGCTCTGAATCAGGCTATCGAGAGTTACAGGCAATCCCACAGCCAATTAGGCATCAGAGTCCTGATGAACCATGGAACCTGTAATGATTAGCACAGTATTTACAGGCAGGATGCCTCCTACCAATCTGCATGCAAATAAAAATGTATCTGTTTTAGAATGCTGTACAAGGCAATACAACTAGTGCTGCAACAACTGGGTTGAGGTAGAGAGGAAATAACATTCAAAGACAAAAGGCTAAGAGCACTAAGTAGGATTTTGTTTAGGATTTTGAACATACTGTTTCAATACATCAGTGCAACTCCTGCAGTTGCTTATGAAAAACTATTCACACAATTTTTTTAAGGATTTAATTTTACAAACAAAAACATTCAGCCACTCTATTTCTAGCGTAGAGTGAAGATCTCTACTATCAGGAATATTTCCTCAGTTCACGAAATTATTCCATACCTCTCAGAAAAAAAACCCCTCCTGGGCAAATTCTCTGATTTTCCTCTTATTTCCTAATTTATACTTTCCCCCTTCCTTTTAATGAAATTAATGGAGGAACTTCCTTTGACTTCAATAAAAATAGGACTGTAGAACTACAAAATCTCCCAAAATTGACCTTAACACCTGTCCACACTTTCTGCAGTGAGAGTTGCGTAACTCCTACTGAAGCAAATGGGAATTAGGTCCAAGTACTGGACGCATTTTGGGCACCACACCTGGAAAATATTTCAATATGAAACATTAGTGAAGCACAGGCACTGGTTTAGGCTCAATAAAACCCCAAAGATCAGGGCCTAGAAAAAAAAATCTAACTCAAGTATCAAAGAACGACTGTTGCGTAGCTGTTGCTGAAAATCTCCCTCTGGGAGCCATAACAAGCTGGTGAGGAATCAGAGAAGAGTTGGCTCCTGTTCCCTTGCTCACTTGGGTTTTCATCCTAGAGAAGACCAAGCTATACCACCAGAGTGGTCCAGAGGGAAGAAATGGGACAAACTAGGGAACACAGGAAAGGAAGAGAACCTAAACCCAGTCAGACAATAAAGATCCCAAGAAGGTCCCCAAATTCCAAGAAGGACCATGTCGCAGGCCTGCAGCCTCCTGTTGCTTGCAACAGCTGTGAGAAGAAAGATGTGGATCTCTGCCATGCGAATAACAAGGTAAAATCCAGCTAACGTGGGGAGTGAAGGGCAAAGAAATCAGGAAAGGGGCTATATTTACTTGAGTTTTCTTCTCCTGCTTGGCTATTCTGTTTCTAGCCATTTGCTGGCTCTATTGTTATTTTAAAAGCCTCCGTGGACCAAGCACACTTCCCCAGCCTGTGACATAAGACACTGCAGAGGTGACTTCTTCCCTCAGCAATAAAACAAATGCCAGCAGAGACGAGAGTTCTTCCACTGCAGAGACAGCATTGCCCTTAAGTGAACCAACATCTACACGTGCAGAGCCTTTGCCCCAAGCCAGGAAGACCTTTTAACGTGACCCTGCCAGTATCAAGGGGATTAAGGGTACTGTTTAACTCAGTCCAACTTCTCAACTAACAGTATCCTTGCACGCACCTCCACAGCTCTTTGCAGCACTGGGCAAGTTCACTTGAGCCAGCTCTTAAGGCTTTTTATCTTTAAAGTCAATGTAACGATGTAGATAAAGAGTTTAATAGGCCATGGAAACACAACCTAAAGCTGCCCCTCTAAAATAGCAGGCTCCAGCTGCATAAGGGAACAGTAGCAGCCAGAGCCCCGTGAGGTCCAGAGCTTTCCCTTGGGGATCATGGCCAGCACTGGCCCCATTGAGCTTGACCTGCTAGATCCATAACAAAACAGGATTTGTCCACCAAGCAGTATCCTAAAACACCAGCTTCTGTAGACAAGTTGCTCACAAACATCATCTGTTGCCAAAGGATGGTTTGTGCTGGGGTGAAATGAAACAAGTCCAGTTGTTGCGCTTCTTTTTCCCTGTGGAGCAGGTTCAGGCCAAAGAAATTTAACCGCTACTCAGCTGTTTTCTGCTGACATCGCTTGCATTCCTCTCTGTTCTCAAATAACATTTGGAATCCCGTGCCAGATAATGCAATTTGATATATGCCTTGATGATAGAGGGTGGAGGAAAGTACGCTGGCTGATATTTTTCCATTACAGATCTAAACGGCCCAATCCACAGCTTAATCTGCAATAAATCCAGCAGTTTCTGAAGGCTGGGCTCATGACTCGGGGCCAGCGCTTGTACCTGAAACCTTTAGAGGCAGATTACCTAAGAGGCTGTAATAGAATGACTATCAATACTATTTCCAAGCAACAACTTTGGAAATCACTGAATTTTCAACCCTAAACTTGTCGATCTCAAGACCAGATTTATCCTGCTCAGAGCCCTTCAGCTGGCAGCCAGCCTCAGTACCAAAATCCACATTCAACCCTGACGAGATTTTCCTTCCCAGGTATCTCTGAGATCCTTCAGTACTGAAAAGGGTGGTTTGCCTTTCATGAACCCAAGTCCCGGTGGCTGCCACCAACAGAGGAAAAAGCTGGTATTTACCACACAAGGATTTTCCTATACTAATGGCAGGAAATACCACAAATACCAGGATGAAATAAAAATCCACAGGCCCTCCAAATGCCACATGAATTAGCAACGTAAGGTCTTAGAATTTCTGGTATTTAGATGTCAATGCTCCTCTATGTGTTTGGGAATTCAGAGGTTTATTGCTGCCTCTTCTCCACAAATATAAATTTACTTATTTTTGCCTCTGGATCATGGCAGCAGTGCCCTTAGAATTATTGTATTTCAAACATACGCAACGGGGATGATCACGTCAGGAAAAGAGGAAAACAGCATTTTGGCTGTGGCCCCTGCTCTGAAAAACAGGGGGAAAAAAGTCCTTTCCTTTTTTCTGGGATGGAACCATGCTGGGACACTTGGCTCCATCTACTTTACCATTGCCCTGCACTTCTCTCCCAGGGCTGGGAGAACTGAAACATGATGAGAAATTTTACTCTGCTGTCAGCTGGCCCGAGGACAAGGACGACAGGCCTCTCCAAGGAAAGACAGTTCCCAAGGGGCTCACAACTAAGAAGTATTTCAGCTGCTCTGCTGTAAAAACTTTGCTCTCCCCATCAGCGTGGCCACAACTACTGGACGTGCAGCTGGAGCACAGCCCCTGCGAGCTGCACAGACAAGGGAGGGACAGAGCAAGGACGGGCTCTTGGATGGACAGAGAGTACCTTTCATTCCTCACGCCCATGTATTAATGACTATTTGTCTAGCTGCATGTCCTAGGAGATGGAGTCTGAACCCTGGTACAGGCACTGAAAGCATAAACATCCTCAGGCTAAACAAAACCAAGTAAATCTTAGACCAGAGTAAGTTATCCCTTTTCATATTGAAGATTTATCACCTAATCTGAATTATACTATCACCAATCCAATGTATTCTGCAAGCACCTCTCACTCAGGGTGTGTAGGGGCCAAATATCACTAATGCGTGACAGAATGTGCCAGCAATGAGTCCTGGGTCCACCCTGTCCCTTTATGGGTCCCTCTGGGCTCCTGTTCACACTGCTAGGGACTGCGGGGCTAACCTGATATGGGCATCGCTTCATTCCAAGCAGTCACTAAAACATCTCTTTGTAAGGGATTTCCAAAGTATATTTATCCTGAAGTGTTCTCCAGTCCTTCACCTCTACAGGGACATTCTTCAGGACAGCCAATATTCAGTTCTCTCTATGCCTTACTGACAGGTCCTTCTCATTCAAAAGACCTTATCTAGCAGCAGCGGGAGCGAGTAGGGCAGATTCACCTTCAACATGATAATCTCTTGCTAGCTCTCCTTACAGCATTCCCAGCTTCTGCCCTTCACTGGATGCTGAGCATGAATGTGGGAATGAATCACTGCTGATCTTGGCAAAATACCAGTCTCCCTCCCTTTGCTCCAGCTTGGAATAATCCCAATTTTCCAAATGGCTTCAGCGAATCCAGGATTTAAGTTCAGCTATTAAAAAGTAGTGGGAACCCATAAATCACAGGCTTTCTATCAGCAAGCTTTTTGATGCATTTAAAACAATTACTGGGAAATATAAGATTCCTAAAAATAACTATTTATGTGAACACTAAAAGAGAAGCTACTGCCAGAGCATAATACATGGACAACCTAATGCCTACCCCTCAACCCCAAAGGCAGGCTTGAGGACGGTCTTTACTCTTTTGCTGCTCACAGCTGTATTTGCATTAATAATATGCTGAAATGACACATGCTTATGATGATGTTAGATAAGTATAAAAATTATGCAGTAAATTAATATATGCAGTAAATTAATGTATGCCTGCTTTCACATCCAAGAGGGTGGAGACTGCCAGCCCATAGGAGGCAATTTTTTTCACCCATCATATAGCTCACAAAATGGCTTGTATCAATGCTGACATTTCACTCCTGCCACTGACAGACACAGAAGCGCTAGGAACAGACAGAAAGAGCTCATCTAGAAACAGCTTGAAGAAAAAAGCAGATAATTCACTTCACAGTCCACACCTTGCTAGAAATTTTTACCAGCAAAACTTTTCCAGCCTGCTGACAACACTGCTCTATCATGGGAATATACCGCTTCTAGCTTTTGCTGATGTTGTTTTCAGGTTTCCATTATTGCTACTGGTAGGTCACTACGGCACAGCAGAGCCTGCAGCGCATAGATGTGGTTCCCATAACAGCATCAATGGGAGCTGCCATCTCTGCTGCATGGTGGGGGGGGTGACAAAATCCCATTTGTACTAATTACGTTTTAGAGGAGAGAACAGGCTTTAAACCAGTGTATCTCAAATGCACTACTGAATAGGTTAGAGCACACACCTACCATCTGACCTGAGTTAGGACAGACCAGGAAACCACACATGAGAAGCACATGAGCTCCAGGCCACAGGAAGCACCTGTGCTGCTGTGGCACCAGATACTCAATAGTATCTGCAATGGCAGCAGAAACACCCAAGCTCTCTGCTGTAGCCAGTTCTTTTGCAACAAGACAGGACCAACGCACTGTTTCTACCACAGAGGTGATTTCCACCATTAAACCCAACAAACTTGCAATTCACCATCAATGTTCTGAAAACTAGCCCTTTAGCGGTGGTGTATGATGCAGCATCACTGGTCTGGTGAACCTACAGAGCAAAACCACACTCAAAGAAATATTCTGTCTGTGGATGCTGGGACCACTGAGACACTCCAGCCTGCAAGGAAGGCTCCTTCCACAAAGGTTAGAGCTGGCTGGAACAGGAAGAGGGAGCTCTTCCCCTGTGCCCTGCAGAAACCCAAAGACAAGGACATTCAGAGTTTTGTTCTCTCCTTCCCAATCTTTTGTCTTTGCTCTCTCAGCCCCTGATCCCTTCACCTGCTTTTGTTGCTACTTCCATCACTCTTCCCCAAGAAAGGGTATCATCACTTCTGACCTCGAAGTGCTGGAATCCAGCAATTTGCACTTCAGAGCCTCCCTTATTGCACCTTCCCAAGGCTACAGTTGCTCTATGGTCCTGTTGGCAAGAAGCTACCAGAAAAAAACAAACATGGATTTACCCTGCTGGGGGGCATCCAGCTCCAAATAAGCACAAAGCTGGGAAGTAGGATTTACTGCATGGAGCACTGGGACCCTTTGCTTTGGGCTTCCTTTACGCATTTAACTTTTGGACTGCACACTCTGTCTGCACAAGACTGGGGTTCTTGGTACAACCTACTTCAGATATCTCTGAAAAAGATTCAGTCACTGCAGCATGATGAGGGAAGATGTCTTGATTTAAGAACACAGACACTACTAGAAAGGGGAAAAAAAATAAAAGGGTCCCTTACTGTTCCGACATATCAAAAGGAGACTAATGAACCACCAGTTCATAGAACGACCCTGCTCTTCATTTCAGAGCCAGGATGGCCTTTTGTGTTAAGGACACTGAATAACAAGAGCAAGAACAAACAGAAAGAACTCTTTCCCCCTGCCCAAAGTAAATTTTGAAATGAAATAATTTAAAAACTACACCCTTCTGCCCTACTTTGAGGTCCACGTGAGAACAGATGAAAAATTTTGTTCCATTGGCAAAACTGAATCAAGGCTTTTGATCCTCAAAGATCTCTTAATCACTTTGCACATCAGTTCTTTTCATTCTTGAAGACAGCCACTTTTCTCTCTCTCTCTCTTTTTTTTTTTTTTTTTAACTTTTTTTGTGTTTGGGCTGTTTCCTGGCCAGCTGTGGCACTGCAGCAGCCTGCTCTTGCTTCTTTACTCATTGTGAGTTTCAAGATCCATACAGGTTGATCTGCATTAGTAAAGTCTAAAAAGATATGATCCTTGTCCCGCATTGTGCTACCTCACAATATCCACCTCTTCACCCTTCTGCTGCTTCAGAAGAGTTCCAAGGAAGATTACATGCTTCTGGTTAAAAAAAAGAAAGTGGTTGTTGGTGGGATGACTGGTGGTTTTTTTTAAAAAAAAAATCTTGACTTAAATTGGAATCTCCAGTGCAAACTGAACTTAAATAAAGGTCTCTCCAACATGTCATGTCACTGCAATTCCAATAAGCCAAACTCAGCACTAAATCACCAATTCTTACACAAAACAAGGACAGAATTTGCAATAAACCTGACCACCTTAGCATCCCTATAAGTGACCTAAGTGTTTAAATGCACTCAGTGTTTTCTGACAAATACCTACAGTGTCCTTTGGGGTTTTTATTAAAGCCTTGCTCCTGGTTTTTGGCTCACTGACCAACTGAAAACGCAGGGACACTTTCTGAAACGAAGGGTGTGCTTTGTCTGTGCAAGGCTTTGCAACATGCAGGCTCTCCAAACTTGTAATACAAATTATAGACAGGAGAAATGAGAGCTGGAATCAGAGTTAACTGGCTCACAAGTCATCAAGGGGGATGGATAACAAACTCCACCTGGAAAGCTGCATGTAGGCAGCAGAGCAACAGTCGTTCAGAGCCTGAGGCATTGTTTAGCAAGTGGGTGGATGCTTTCTGAGCCAGCTTCATCTGCCCAAACGGTGTCAAAGCCACTGTAAACTGCCGTGTTAAATTGTGGTCACAAAGCAATCCGGAGAGCTAAAGAAGGCGAGCAACAAAACACTTCTGGCTGCACCAATACAGAACAGGCAGATGTGTAGTTATGTTACACAATGCAGTTAATATCTGCAAGCTGCACTGCAGACAATCTTTCTCATTCAGTTTGATCAACAACCAGTCTGAGACCCTTGGGCAGTTTGAGAGGACACCGTCTCCATGTGATCCAGGCTATCTGACTCCTTCATGTTTTCTTCTCATTAGCAAGAGGAAAGGCTGTCTTTCTGGTAGATGTCAAGAGAATTGACCTGAACAACTGTCCCCTGCATGTAGGTATCAATAAGTCCAGCCTCCCTGAGCTTCCCTGCACTCTTTCCTGCATTTATTCCATATCTGTAAATAAATACGGTGCCTAGCATCATAGCGTGTGCTGATATTTGGGCTTTCAGATTCAGCCACAGTAAAACAACATTTAGATCCTGGTCATTTATTCCACTGTACCAGATGAGTCAGATGAAACACAGCTGAGACCACACCAGCCACCACTGCCCCACAAACCACTTCATCGGCATTGAACAGGGATGCAAAATACCAGATCCCCATCTGACAACTGTCCTGTCTGCAGGCTTGTGGGTATCTTGCAGGTGAAGAGCAGTCCCCAACACTGAGCCCATGCAGACCTCAGAGACTGTCCACATCCACATGGCAAAAGGAGAAAGCAGATCTGGGAAGATGAGCTTTCTCCTCATCAATTTTAAAGAGCAAACCACTGCTGAACATAAAAATCATGTTTCCCAGCGTTTGCCAGAGCACAAAGCTTGACAAGAGAGGACTAAAAGGAAACCAGGGATTCTAGCCACCTCCCAACTAGCTTTCCATAAAGTTTTCCAGACACAGGCTGGCAGCTAGCATGTGGCCAGAGAGAACTGCTCCTAAGAGCCTCCCTAAGGACATGGCTTCCTCACCTACACAGTCATGGGGTTACTTGCTATAGGTGGCTGCCACTTTGCAAAACCTTCTGGAGCTCAGTCCTGCATCTGCCACAAGCCACAGCCAAATTCTGTGCTTCACAAGGACTTCTTATATATGTACCTACCAGTGCCTTGCTGCTTGCAGAGTAATTACCAGCTCTGCCCTTCCCAGCGCACGTTGTAACATTAAACCTTATTTTACTTGGCAGCTAAAGCTAACTTTTCAAGCAGCTGTGAGAAAAAGACCCCTAAACTGTTGCAAATAAACATCGTTTTATTTTTAATAAGCAACTTAAAACAAACAGCTTGTGTTCCATGCTGTACAGTCCACATCCATCTCAATAAAACCACACACAGAGCAAAGGAGACTTTCTGGCCTCTCTGATGCTCTACAAGATGGCTGTTTTTCGCCCTTAGTGTTGCACGTGTTGCACATTGCGAAGGACAGACACCATAGAAGCATCTTTGACTCCGTTTTGCATACCCTCCAAGAAATCTGAGGCCAGCTGAGGAGACTACTATTTCCACTGAAATACAAGTCTACCTGGAGGTGGGAATTAAGTCTAGAGCAGAGGTTTAGCCTACAGAGAACCGAAGCTACAGAATAGATCTGACTAGTTTTTGTCCGTGATCTTATCCCTCATGGTGAGAGCAGGCTTGTAAAGACCACATTTGGGAGCTAACTCACAGCAATAGCAGTTTGCTCTTTCCCCAAGAACAGCAGGTCTGAAAGCCTTTTTATCCTCTCTAGCCTAATTGCTGGTGGCAGTGGTCTTATTTATAACAAACTTAAACTATTGAAGCCCAGCACTAAAATGCAAGCCAGGGATGACCTTACTTAGCACGGGTTATTGGAAACACGCAAGCAATGACAGATAAGACTGTTGAAGTGTCTGCAAACCTCACATCACTGAGTTGCCACTTCATGCACAGCTACAGCAATAGGAGCAGTAGCAGCAGATGGAGGAGGATTGTTCAAGTGGCAGAGATGGTCCTTCCTTCAGAGACATACGACTCTAGCAACAGATAAAAACAACCACTGAGGAGATTTGAAGAGAGCAGCCCTGGAACACATGTGAGAAACAAACACAAAGCTGCACCATGGCACAGTGTCTTTTATTGTTGCTGACGTGGCAGTATATCAGGAATACAGGTTCTTTTTCAAGTAGAACTAAGTTTAAATGAAACACCTGATGAGTGAATATTTCAAATTACATCCTCAAGAAAGAGAAGAGAGCTAAAAGCCTGGGACCTGCAGTCTCTAGCATGTGACACATTACCACAAAGTAAACCCCAAAAAGGTGAAGATGCATCAAGTATGCACAAAGCTGCCAACCTAGATGTGCCCACACATGCTACTGTGCTACAGAAAGATAACAAGGCAAAGCTTTTTGAGTTAGAAAGGCATACAGGTAGGTAACAAAAGAACATCAAATTTGTGCTAAGCTCCCTTAGTATATAAACTATATATGCTATAAATACACAGACACTGTATGTAACGTAGAATAGTATAGGCACAAGGACTCAGGAGCAATTGGTTGTGTTTATGTCCCTCCCATAGGCTTTCTGTAAAGGTTTAGGAAACATACTGTCCATGTTTTCCTTTGGGTTGTTACAGTTATAAAACAACAGTATTTCTTCACTTGTTTCTGCTTAGGATCCACTTGCATCAGTATCTGTATCACTAGAGCAGCTCAGATCACTATTTCTCTGTAAGCTAATTCTTGCTAGTAGTACCTCTGAAAAAGGTGAGGGGTTGGACAACTGCTCTTTGATACTGTAGTGGATTACTGGGACTAGGGGGAAGAAGAGACAATTACATTTCAAATTCATGAGCTCGGGATATTTTTGTATTCTAATGCTGATCAGTGCAACTGGATAGACTGGAAAGCTTTGCTGTGGAGTTTGGAGATATGAGACCAAAGTCTTCATTAGTCCCTTGTGTGGATGCTTTAAGACAGCAGCAGATTGTTTCCAGTACCACCTCTGCCCAGCAGCTTTTACCAATTCAGCCCAGTTCTTATGGGAGATCTGTGGAAGAAGATGATCTGCTATTCTAATGCAATTGAAAACCAACTCCTTCAGCAGACAACATACAGTCAAAGCAAATTTTGTATCTGCTTTCCCAAGGTCCCTTCTCTCAAACAAATAAACAAAAAAGTTTGTTTTTATAGAGCTTGGGTTAAAAAAACCACTCTTGGAAATGTACTGAGTGAAGTAATCTTCCAGCACCACCCAAAACTAACTAGCAAATGAAAGCTCACCAATTTGATTGCTAGGGGTGAAATGAAACCTATTGCTACCATCTGCACAAAGGAAAAGGAGGCAGAGAGAAACCCTGCTGTGTGAACAGAAAGAAAGGTTCAGCACCGAAGAGACAACACAAACCATATGAGACACTTGTTAAACCCCTTCTCTGCTTTTCTTCTCCACCACTAAACACTGCAGGAAAATGATCAATCTATTTAATAGAAGCTTAAAACAAGACCATCAGGACTGTCAGTGGTGCAGGTCTGTTTTCTTACAGATTCTGGCACATGAAGGCTCTGCTCCCTGCTAAATCTTTAAGACAACATGAATAGTTTGCATACTCTGAGCCCCACAGATGGTTTGGATCTAAAGGACCTTGTGCAGACTGCAGTGATCATGAGACTCATCCTCACAGCTAGAATTTGGGATGCATCACATTTTTACTGCTGTTTGTACTGCTCAGCTTGTGAAGCAGAATAAACAAATGACCTTTCAAAAAAGAAAGGCAGCTTGCAAAGACCTTGATCTACCACGAATCCTTTATCCAGCCAATTTTACCCCAAATGCAATAGCGTGTGCTATTTCACAGGTGAAGAAAACATGTGTCTCTGTAATCCTCTTGCCATAGTTGGAGTTAATCTGCAATCAGCTCTATCTTCAGAGCTGGCCCCTACAGCTGTACCAACAGCTCGGGCTGGAAAGCTGGCAAGAATACCTTGGTAGTGCACCAGGAGGCTCTGGGAATTTCATTACATTTTCCACTCACCCAGTGTGTCTCCGGAAGACCATCTACGGAAGAGAACAGAACTAGCGTGTTGCCGCCCAACCCTCTGGAGTTTCTCCTTTCACACCCACTGCCAAAGCACAAACACCCTCACCCTAGGCCAGATTCTGATCTTCTTTATACCAGCAACAACCAGTAATGTCAGCTAGAGACTCTTGCTGCAGCATCTACTGACCAGCCATTCAGACGGGCAAGCCCTTCCTCCCACCTCCAGGAGCGCTGAGCACTGATGCACCCTCGCTTCAAACTGAAGATACAGGAACAAAAACATCCCAGTGCTATCCATGGAGCAGTGTGGCTGGCATCCCCCCTCCCAGACTGGGCAGTGACTCCAGATCACATCTAGGCTTGTCACAGTTTGTCTCTGCACTGACATTTGCAATGGTGCTGTGGCAGCCTGGCCTCTGCATTTCTCACGTGGGCTTTGAAAGAAGCCTCAATTCACAAAACTGGCAAAAAGTAGAAGGGTAGAGAATTTATCAGCTCTGCAGTTCATTTCAGAGAGGGCACTCTCAAACTGCAACTCAGCTGGATTCACTCATCTTATCTGAGCAGATGTGAGGATATCCGGTGACCTTGTTAAAAACAGACTCACCTGGAGAGAGTCAAAGGTTTGTACCAAACCCAGAGTTCTCCCAATGAACAGTTTTCACCAAGTGACTACAAAATTCTCCTTGCAAGAAGAAAATCCTTTTGCAAGTAACAGACCACCAGCAGGGTCACGCGCATGGGGAGACATCTCTGTGCAGAAAGGATACACAGAATTTCTGCAGGTGTCCCAAACAGGAAGAAAAATTGGAAAACCCAGGAATCCTGACTCCACTGTCTGATAAAGACCATTCCCTCATTACAGGAGGGTATATGTCATCTTTTCTTTATATCCATGAATTCACAACATCTGTGTGAGCTAGGGGACAACGAAGCAGCAACCCTGCCCCAGACACCAGAGCAGTCCTTTGCACACTGATGAGGGATCAGTTTGGTGCAACACTGTACTGTACTTCAGACCTATTGTCCAGCAGAGAAGTGACACCACACCCCAGGGGCTGCCACGGCACGAGCAGTCACAGTGGCGCAGCCCGAGATGATGGGCAGCTGTGGTAGAAGCAAACCTCTCCCGGCAGGACTGTCTAACTCCAGCTTAAATTGAGCTTCTGTTTCAAGTCAGATTTTCCCCTGATGTGCCTCATCCTGCCCACAGACAAAAATAGAGAAAGTGAGAAAACAGACCTTTATTACCAACTGCAATCCCAACTGCCCGGCAACCGGCTCTGCACTCCATGTTAGCCTTGCATAAAGAGAAAATAATAAAACCCAACAACCCGCAGTACCCACAAAATAAAATATAGACAGCGTAAGCCTTTATGCAGCTCAGGCAGCAATCACCATGTGTCTGCAAGCGGAGCAGATGAGAGCTGCAGTCCTTGTCCTAGCTTGTGTCCTAGACACGATTAACCTCTGCTCCTGCTCTGAGTGTGTTTCAGCAATGCAGATGCAGGAGGTGAGTGGGCCACAGCTAGAATTGTGTCATTGGGTAAATCCAGACTGCAGGATCAGGGCTCCTGTCTGTCCCACTGCTTAGGATGATCCCTTTCCAGAACTCCTCCTTTCTCACCTACACATAATGGGCCACTTCTAATTTTGTTGTTGGAAAAGACAACAAAAGGTAGTGGATGCAGTGATGACTATAATGAACTAGCTACAGCAGGGTTAAATTGCCAGGCTGAGTGCAGTTGTGGAGAACATGAGAAGGAATGTAGGCTGCTGTTGGCATTGCCTGCCATAATTACCCCTAACCAAATCACGGTTACACCCTGTTCCATACAACACTTTGGATTTCCAGATTCAAACAGATCTCAGACAGGAATGGGGCCTGTTTCTATCCCTTGTGATACCTATAGCAAGACTTCAAGGGTCCAAAGTCCACACAGGGTTGCTTATGCAAACTTGGTATTTGACAAATGATTTGGATGAGCCAAGGTAAATAGGCAATGCAGACACCATGGAAAGCAAAGAAGCAACTTCAACTGAAGGAGCACATTATGCTTCCACATTATTTTATTAGGAACACATTAGCCCTGAGGAAAAAGCGTGAAGAGACAAATCTTGAGTCATTATATAAAGGTCTGGTCTGTATTAGGAGATACAAGAATATCTCCCTGGTCCACCACAGACACCCACCTTCTCCCCTCATCCATGGACTTCAGAAAGGAAGGGCAAAAATGTCTTTAACTGTCTCCCATACCTTATCTCCTATTTCTCTCTGCCTTGCAGCAGCCCAGGGCCATTCCTACTCTCAGGGCAGCACTGCAGTCTCCAACCCTGCAGTTCCCTGGATGCAGCAGGGAAGCAAGTGAATAACTGAGAGAGCAGCACTGCCTGCCTCCCTCTCAGGACCTGCTCAACACCCCACTGCTGGGCACTAACTGTAGTGCTGGAGCCTAGGAGTCTGGGCTCCAAGGAGCACGTTCAACCTCTGGCATATAACCCTGCAATACGATCTCCACCATTTCCACGTGGGGCATCCCCTTCCACCTCCTACGCTGCCTAGCATGGGCACCAGCTTAACCCACCTGCTGTGGGCTGTTAGTTGGTCAAGCGTACTCACGGAACATGAAATTTATATGCAGTTTCTGGCATGCTAAGAGGCTGTCACAGTCCTGCCTGCCCAGGGTGGGCAGAATTTGTGAGAACAAAGCCTTCTGAAGCTGCTGCAATGACAGGCTACAGCCTAGTAGAGCATTAACTCTCAGGCACCACTCCCTAAAACAGCAGTAAGAATCCAGTCAGGAGTTTGAAAGCCAGTGAGGATCTTCCCACAAACAGGCCAGCCCTTTGGCAGCTGGGGGCAGGAGAGCCCAGGCAGCACACAAACACGAGCTCTCGTAACACCATAAAGAGCTTCTGTTTCCCCACATGCTGTAAAAGGGAAGGCGGAGGCAGAGGGAAAAGCAGCAGGCTCAGGCCACGTGGCAGGTCAAACCACCGCCCAGTTTGTTGGCATCGTCTAAAGTTTAAATATGCTTTGAGCCAGCAGTGAATCATCCCTGGCAGGTAAGAGTGATGTTAATTTATGACATGCCAAGTGCAAGCAGATCTTTTGGTGTCAGTCCAACAGTTTTAGTCTTATTAACACACGGCAATGGCTCAGGTTGCAGCTGTGCACATTAAACTCTGGCAAGTGGCATTTTAAACAATGACAAACTTCAGAACAATCACTCCACACGTGGAGCTAGGCCAGGCAAAACCAAAGGGTGGCAGAATAAAGGTCAGGAGGGTAACCTGTTTGTCTGGGAGAGGAACAGGTGGCCCTCTGCAGGGTCTTTAAACTGTCTGAAGGACACAGTCATGGATCACTTTAACCCATTAAGCTACTTAAGCCTTCCCTTACACTGGTTTGAACTTCAAGAGGGTATTAAATCTTAAAGAGCTTAGTAATACATCTCCAGGAAAGCTCTCAGCTGTGCTTATGCATTCACAGTGCACATGCTGTGCTATGGAAGAGCATATCTTTCCTTTGACAGCAAGACCAGATCCATGCAACTAAAAAGCAGCAAGCTTCAGACTAAAGCCTTGCATCAGAGCAGCAAGTCACAGCTGGAAACGGACAACAAGGGGGAACACACTACTGTCACCATCATGGTGTTCAGCTGGCCTGAGGACACTGTGCTTTTCAGAGCCAGAGGAGGAAAATAGGTCAGAGAGGAGAACATTCCCTAATCAGTTCCTCCCCTAGCAGCTGCACAAGTGACATTGAGCTAACAGAGGTTGCAGAGACCCCGTGGCAGCCTTGGTTTGCGCCTAGGGAACTCAAAGCACATCCCCCAAGGATTGCGTATTAAAGTGACTTCTGTGTGCAGCTTCTTACCTTGACACCTGAGCAGAGCAAAGTGAGTCCAAACCACTCCTGCCAGTTCTGGTTTCATCAGAAAATGTGATGGTGAAGATGTGAAAGACATTTTTATGGCAGAGAACATAAATCTTCCAAGCCAGGTTTCAAAGCTGTATTTCTCAATTTGAAATATTAAGTAAAAATAAATGTTTTTCAAAAGACAGATATTTCAGAATAAAAATGTAGCGTAAGATCTGATATGTAATAATGTTTTCCAATGCAGTGCTTCCAAACCAACTGTTTTTCAGGATTTTTATATTCCCCTCCTCCTCACCCCTAATCTTATCCTGGCAAGCGGAAATTTGCTTTTCCAACCAGGTACTTCCCCAAAGAAAGAATTTTAAACAACAAACCAAGTCTTGTTAAATGAACACAAGGTTTTAGCAACACACGAGATCTGAGCCAGAACAGAGCAGGGCATAAATTCATGAAGAAATAGTTGCCTCTGATTTAAATACCAGGTATGTAGATGCACTTATTCCCAAATGAAATTAAAGGAATTAAATTCTTTCATAACAAGGCACTTTTATTCTGGAATAGACGCATCCACATATGAAATTAATCAAGAAGAGCTAAAGACACAATAAGGTCTCAAGCTACTGACTGTAAATGAAGACAGTAAATTCAACTCCTCCTTGCAGCTTCTTGCTACATGGCACACTACATCTCCCTGGATAAGTGCTCCTGTAAGTAAAGACCAGTCCCTGCATGTCTGTGAACACCTCATGATAATACTTCAATGAGATGGACTGGAATCAATATTTTTCATCTTTGCAGCTTGGGGCCAGCGAGCAGCACGCTGGGCAGGGATGTCACAAAGCACACGACTCGACACGCAGGGAGGGTCACAGCACAGCACTGACCTGGAAAGAAATCTTTAGGTAATAGGTACCAGGTCCTGCACCATTCAAGCTTCCTTAAGGGAGGAGGGAAAAAGGAGATAATTAAAGAAGCTTTCAATTCTAAGTATCCTTATAGCAATCACACATAAATTTGGCTACAGTTTAGATAAAGCTGGAGAAATTCGAGCCTCCATGTCTCATAATGAAGGGTTTAGAGCCAGGATTAGATACTGCTATATCTAAAAATCTGATAGGAAGTACTGATTTAATATAAATGAATCCATTAATCTAAGTTAGATATCCTCTGCTCCTCTGCAGCCAGAACAGAATGCATATTTGTGATCTAGATAATTTTACAGAAACGTGATTAGGTGCTTTTGCCTGATGAAGGACAAACTGTGTCACCGGGCAGGTAGCATACTGCTTTAATATTAGCAAAAAAAAGGGATTACAGCAAGAGTTTGTGTACTGACTAGAGAGTGGAGCATCATTATCTAATCAGGACTGAGGACCAAGAAAGGAAAGAAAGAAGGGGTGTTATTTGCAGCTATACAGGAAGAGAAACAAAAGAGGCATTAAACAGAGCAATGAGCAAATCAACAGAAATATAAAAATGAATCTTAATTCTACAAAGACATAAGATATAAATTAATTCCCTATTGTGGCAGTTACTCAGTTTTTATAGAAACAAAGATAAAGAACAGTAAGGCGTGAATATACAGAATAATTCATCCTGGTACTTTTAGACATGGGGTTCTCTACTGCCCAGGCAACTCACTGTTCTTAATCCTATTTTAAAAGAAGCACTTACCTAGAATTCATGGAGGACAACTTACCAGTCATATTCCAAGCTAGGCTTTCTGAAGAAAATGAAAATTGTTTTTCTTGGTAATTCTTCTCTTTGTGTATCATCTACGTTGATTTGGCTTTTTGCAAAATTAAATTAGAGACAACAGAGACAGGGCAGAAGCAAAGGCAGCCAAATGGAAGCCTGTTTTGTAACTTCAGTGCCAGCGAAGCAATCACAGTTATCACAAACTGACCCAAGAATATCCAGCTTGATTCTTCTAATTGCTTTAACAATAAAAATCAGCGGTTAGAACTCTAAAATATAAAGGAAACATAGTAAGATTGGTAAAATATCTACAAGTGTGAAATTACTGGAGCCAGAAAGTGGAACAAAAGTGGAATGGGGCATATTGAATGCCACCATTAGTTAATACTTGCCCCATAGAAGGAACATTGGGTATCTTTTAAAACATTTTTTCGTAAGATCTAGGCAATGCTGTCAGCATCTTCAGACCATATCTCCATTTTATCATGGATTCTGTTTCTCATTCTTACACAAAATGTTAGCCCTCCAGTGGCTTTTGCCTGCACCAAACCAGAATTTAACAACGTGGTTGTTGCTTTTCTACTAGAATAGTTTGATTCCCTGTTATAAAATTGCACTTAGAGTACATAGTATCAATCAATAAACAAACTCAGCATTGCATTTTTCATTACAAGAAAGCTTTCTCAATTGATCTGAAGAAAAAAAAGCAAACCTTGTAACTTCATGAGGTTCACAAAGAATGACAGCAGAACACCCTCAAGGCACTGGTCCTCCTACCCCAGCTGCGGTCATATTTAGCAGCAAAGCAGCCATCCATAACTGACAGTTTTCTTTGATAGAACCAGTCAATATTTACATTCCTCATGAACATACAAAAGAGCATCAGGGTACTTGAGAAATTAGCCTCTGATTGCCACTTGGAAGGCATCATCAGAAAGTCAAATCACTTCAGCACCTCCAACAGAACTGCTTTCATTCTTGAAACTCAAGATCTCTCACAGATGTGTCAAGGTCTTTTGGGTGGGAGGGGGGAGAAGTCTGAAGGGCAAAATGGGTGCTAAAAATCATACTACAAGGGTTTTATTATTTAAAATGTCAAAAGATAAGGCAAGCCTTTGGTCGGCTCCTGCTCTCTTTCTTGCTGAAGTGGGAGACAGAAATCTCATCGTTGTAAATGGGCGCTCTCAGGCTCCTGAGCCATCTGCAGGGAGCACTGGTAGGGGTCCTCACTGCGGAACAGAGAGGGCTCTGCTGTAATATGAATTGATCACTCAAGTTGGGGGATGCAGATGTGGTGGTTCAGTTCAGCTCTCAAGTTCCCCAAATGTCACCACATAGAAGAGCCCTAAACCTTGGCGTAGAAGTCACAAAACATCCACTGCCTTTCCAAGTGAGATCTCAGCTCCTCTCATTTCCTGCACACAATAGCATTATTCAGCCACTGAAGTTTCCACTTAGCTTGCATTTATGCCAAGTACTTTTAATTGCAAAGGAAAAGGATGTTAAGTTCTCCTATTTGTTTCTTTCTAATTCATAAGGGACACAGCAGGGCTGGTAAAAGTTATAGGTTAAGGGTTGTTCCCCACCCCCCATCTCACTTAAGGGACTGGCACTGTCCTGCTGACTCACAAACAGCCTTTACCCACAGTGCGAGGGCAGGAGAATTTATGTTGTCATTTGTAAGATAATAAAAAGCCGAATCTTGTCAAATTAGTAGCAAACAAGCATCAGAGAAGTCAATGGTATCTAAACCCTTCAGGGCATCCATTATAACCGATGTTTAGAGTCACCTTGACCAACCCAGGCCTCATTTAAGAATGTACATGTTAGTACTCACCCAATACATGTACAGTAACTCACACAGCATCCAACTCCAAGAACTCATCAGAATAATACAGAGCAGTAGCTTTGAAGCAAAATACTGCATAGCAAGGCGTGAAATAGCTTGAAAAACAGATGTTTAATTTCTACTTATTTTTGGAAATGCTGTTCCTATGATATCTCTTAGATGAGGGGAAAAAAACTGCTGAATGCTGCTTAGTAAATAATACATGAACCACAGCCACATCTACGGACTATCAGGGTGGCACTTAATACAGCCTAATGAAAGTTATTTTTCTTTTGATCAATCCATAAAAGGTCTAAAATAATGTTTCCGTATGGGCTTTGTTCCTTTTATGCAAGATCTTGGTGAACTACCTCGTCTGAGACAAAGGGATTAAGTGAAATGAAGTTGTGTTTTGGGTTTGGTAGTGCTTGAAGAAGTATATTCACCCCACCTCTTCAGCCTTGGGAAAAGAGAGTTACTAGCTAATTACCATGCAAATGATCCAAAATATAAATTAAATGCTACATCCTAACATAGCCTGATGGCCTCAGGAGCAAGAATTTAGTTAACCTTAATGGACAGTAGTTCTATCAAAAAATATAGTTTATTAACAAACACATACAAGAAATCGCACCACTAACTTTAAATAAAACATCTAGCAAGCTCACCTTCAACTGTGTGACATTTGCTTAATACAGAGCAAAAAAAGCAATACACAATATGCTTTCAACAGACACAGAACAAACTCAGTTGCAATCCAAGTTCAAGTTGTATTCCAAAGAAGGGCACATAAAAGCAAAAGCAATGAAGACTTCACATGAACCCTGCCATTTCTTTCCACCAAACCTTTGGTCTCTTACAAAATAGGTCTGTAATACAAAAAGTAATAAAAACTCTGGTTTCAATTTACTCAATTTACTCTCCCATCACAAGTTAACTCTAACATTTTGCAACAACATGAATAACATTAATAGGGAGACAAGAGGCAGAGATAGTTAGGTCTTGGAATTAAATATGTTCAGCTGCAGAGAGAGGCTGCCCAGGAGCAGGCATGCACTCCAGTGTCACAGTCCCAGTTTTTACAAGAAATACAAAGATGGTAAAACACATTCTTCTCTCTCATCAATTACAACTTGATCCTCTACTGACATCAAGGCAAAAGTTCTTCGGTTATCAGTGGTACAGGTGGGGCCACACTGGCCTTCAAAAAAAAAAAAAAAAAAAAAGCCATCCTCTCTAGTGAAAGGTTTCTCAGCAATCTTCAGCGCAGTTGTGATGCCAGTAAAACCTGACACGCTGTCACCACACTGGGGTTACAACAGTCTTGTCCTCCCTTCATGCCACAAAAAAAGGGATTCAGCAGAATTCAATATAGAAAAATTGAAGGCAACTTGGCAATAAACTGCTCTGCTCAGTAAAAGATCTTAACCTCACCACAACAAAGTAAACAGACGGTTTGTAATAAATTTCAGTACAAGTCCAAGAGATTTAATGGGCCAAAACAGAAAAAAAAAGCACTTCTTGATATTGGAGCTTGTTCTTTGCATAGGAAAGGACATTTGTGTTTCTGATCCTCTGGGAGAGTAACATGAAGGTTCCAAGAAAAATGCTCCAGAAGTAACAAGTGTCCACAGTAAAACCACTCAAGAAGTATTTTAAAACAAAGAAAGATTCCTTGGTTTCCTTTATGGCAGAACAAAAAGTGCTCTATATAAGCAGTAGGGTCCCAATTTTAATAACATGGTGCCTGTTATCACAACATAAACAAAAATTATGCCTGTGCTCCTTCACCACATTAGGAGTTCACCTATTGACGGTTAAAGACTGGATTTCTCTCATTTCTCTCCTGCACCTTTCTCTCTATAATGCCTAGGAAAGAACAAATTGGAAACCTCTCCTCCTCCCAGCCTAAGCAAAGAGTTAAGATATACTTTTATGACAAAAAGCCTTTAAAATGGTCATTGTTTTCAACTGCTGGAGCCAGATTTTTTTGAAGTACAAGGAAAAATTTACCTCAATGTGAACTAACTCAACAAACAAGAGCAAGCAACCAAAATCACCTAGAAATAAACACATAAAAGAGAAGTCTAAGTCCTGTGACACCTCATATTGAAAAACAAGTGATGCACAGTTCTATTAGCAACAAGCTCCCTCTCCCCTCTGCAGCTCCCATAGCTGGCTCTCATGTCAGCTAGTTATGAAATATCTTGCAGCAGAACAACTTGAGAAAATTTTGGACAAGTGAGAATGGAGTTATTTTAATCTAAAACAATATCACCCAAAGTTACAGATGAATACAAACACTGTCCATATAAAAAAGAAATTAAAAAAACAGAGAAACATTAATTTAAGCTGCATTTTCAGTCTATACCTTGGTTTTCCTCTTCCTTGTGTTACAAAAATAGGGTATAACATTTCAGCTTCAATTGTGTGTTTAAGTCATTTATTCATTGAACATTCCATCACCCATTAAATATCACCCGTTAAAATGCTAGTTAAGATTCATCCTGCTTATAGAACACACTGGAATGTCTTCTGAACTGCACTTGTAAAAAGAATAAAGAGACTGATATGAACTCAGCAAAAAATAAATAGATGAGAAGAAAAAAGAAAATAAAAATTAAATAACAATAAAATCAAGCTCAACTTTGACTCCTAAGAAAACCAAGACCTTTAAAAAAATTAACTTCAAAATACTGTTCACAGGCTGAATTCGGAAGTAAAATGTGTTTTAAAGTCTTTAAGTTGCTATAAAGAGAGGACAAATAAACTTTAAACAAAACATCTCCTTTAAAGACAGAAGAAGCCACAGTAAAAATAACACTGAAAATTCCTGATTCAAGTATTGTATCAAAAATTAGTATTTGTTACACTACCATGTTTCTCCTCCCATCCAATAAAATAAACTGATTCTGTATGACACTTGCACATTTCTGATACAGGTATAACTGTATACAGGCAATTTACATCCTTAGCTGAGTGGTAACAAAGGAAACGGAAAAGATCCATTTTGCTGCTTCAGCAGTAAACCCTGCTGGGTGGGAAGGGCTGCTGGGGATACCAACACTGCAACAAATCTGTTAAATGCATCAGAAAACCTATAGTACATCTGCCTGGACATGGCTCTTTCACCTAGTAAAAAGCAGATTTAATAAATGGGGTTTGTTTCAGAAAGTTTCACAATTCTTAAACAGTAGATGATACTTGCATTCCTGAAGGATTAAGTTCTACATTTCTTAATGCCAATTTAACTCTCTAAAACCAACCCAATAAAACCAGGAAAGCTTTTACAAGTAACATGTACAACCTTAAAACTCTACTCTCAAAAACTGCCTTTTTGGTACACTTAAACTATTAAGATACTTTATTTATTGAAGAGATGCCAGGAATCCAGCAGCAGGAACAAATGCTTCTTTGGCAAAAGGAAAACATTTCAACGCCTCCTCCCTTCAAAGTATGCACACCTCACCACAACATATGCTAATATACTACCAAAGAAATGTCTTTATCTTGCCATTTTTATAACAGTTTTATTTGTATCTATTTCAGCTTGTAACTAACTACCACAGAGTAGCACGCTGTGCTAAATCAACATGTAGTTTACACCTAAGAAATAGAAAAGTAAAATAGGAACACATTATATTAAAATACATGTATATATATTCCAAAACAAGTCAAGAGGGTCTAATTTTGTATGAATTGTTTCAGTGTAAAACTAGAATTTTAAGTCATGCAGACATTCTGGGCCTTCTTTCAATCCTTTGTCCTTTATTTAAAATCAACAAGATCCAACAAAAAAGGATTCCCACAAATATAATTATAAGGGGAAATCTGTGCTAAGTTTACCATTAATGTACAAAAGAAAAAAGAAATTACAGCCCTTTTTTGAAGATAACTATGTGTGCATAAACACCTATACATGGACATACACATCCCTCCCCCTCCCAGAATTCCAGCCCTCTCCGAGTTTAACACACTCCACTGACACACTTGCACAAATCAGCCAAATGTCAAGTCTAGAAAAGGATGAAGATCAACTCTTTGCAGATCTATAGTCTGCAACACTATAAATATAATATAGATAAATATTGACGATCATATTACTATTTTTTCCAAAAGAAATTTGTACTTAATTGTCTTCCTCCTGAAGAACTCAAAGAAGCAAGAGGGTAAGCGTTTTTAGCAATCAAAAACTCACGTGATGAAAATAAAGATACCCTCAAACATGCTGGAGTGACACCACTTCAGTGTAGACATCAGTACCAGTCTTCCTTACTGAAATAGGATCTTTAGTCTCCAGACATATCCCAGTTACTACAGTTAAATCACTGTAGCTTCTAATGATACCAGAAAGAAAGATCTGCTTTTAATATGTGGATTTAAATAGCACAGTTGACTGTGAAAGTCTTGGTATATAACTGGGATAACTCTGCTGGGGAAAAGTATTATGAGAGAAAACAAAGTTTAATTCTATGGGAAAGTCACTGGGATCAAGGGTTTCTGGAGGCTTAGATCTGTAAATATGAATCCAGGTGTAGGGTTGATGAGGATTTGGGGGTGAATAAGTGACAACTTGCTAATCATACTGGACACCCCCCCACTTTTAGAGGAATGAAAACTGCCTCAAAATAATGCAATGGGTCAACCTGAAGACAGGCACAAAAACACTGGAAATCTTGACATCAGAGCTTGTGCATTTGTTTGCTTTGTATGCTGTCTTGGCGGAGAGAGAAGTTAATATTTTTAAAAGTTTGGTATTTACACTTCCGAAAAGTTTCTGCAGTTCATCCGAATTCGATAGGGCAGGATTTAAGTGCCTCTTAGCGTTCCCGACGGGGCACTTCTGCTGCTTTGGCACAGGCGCACACACACAGTATTCCAAGTACCAATGGGATACAAAGTCTAATGCAGCTTTAAACTGGCAGCACTCCTGAGTAGCTTTAAATGTTTATCAACTCAGTAGGTCAAAAGTCTGCAGACACTGGGTGGAGCAGCAGTATGCCACAAAACTAACAGTTGTCCTCCTAGAAAAGAAAGAGGGGGTGGGGGGGGGAACAGTTGTCAGTAAAGATTAAAGTTCCTGGCCGGTTCCACAGCAGACAATAAGATGGTAACACGCAGGATTAGCCAATCTTGACACTTAAGAAAAAGATGGTTCATTTGCTCTATGTGAATGCCTGATACAAAGGCAGGGAAACACTGCAGGGGTTTTAAAAAACCTTTCTGGTTTCTTACGTATTCAGTTTAAAGCAGCAGCATGTGGTTTTTCTTTCTGCGGAGGGTGTGGCTGAGTGTTACAGCCAGGAGGTTTAACAGCGAAAAGGAAAATAGCTGGGCAATTCTCTGCTTCAGCTTTGCTCCTGTGTTTCTGAAATTACTGCATGTAGGCATGAAATATCTGAAGCACAGTGTCCTTTGATTCCGCTGAGTGAACAAACTGGGCCCCTATCTTCAGAAAGGACAATTGACAGGCAGTGTTGTCACATTCTGCCAGGTATTACAGCAGGGGTGGCAGCATGAAAGAGTGACACTGCCCTGACTGTGCTCACTGTGACCCTTCTCCTGCCCCCATCCTGGCAGGGACCTAGATATCTTCTTGAAAAATGTTAAGATCTGTTTTTTACTAACCCAGAAATCACACTTTACCCAGCACTCATGCCATCTGTGCTTTTTCAGATACAGAAATCCAGTTCAACACTTAACCAGCCTTTCCTATAACAAGATACAGAATGTGATACAGACAGAAGTTACTGGAATAGATGTGGCATGTGCTAATTAGTGCTGTTGAAATGTTCAGGATTCCTGCCCTGTGTGTTTTCACGATCACTGTAAGCTCTTTAGAAAAGAAATCCCGTCCATTGGATCTTACTAAACCAGCTATCGCATCTCTACAATTCCACATAATCTTACTATGTCAAATGCACAAGTTACAGAGATAAGGATGATGGGCTACCCTGTTTAGATGCAAATCCACAGAAAATGAGATCTGATGAGATCCATCATCTTTCAACAGTCCTGGAAGACTCGGGAAGTTCCACTGGACTGGAGGCTGATGTTGTCCCCATCTACAAGAAGGGTTGCAGGGAGGATCCAGGGAACTCCAGGCCAGTCAGTCTGACCTCAGTGCCAGGGAAAGTCATGGAACAGGTGATCTTGAGTGCCAGCACGAAGCACATGCAAGAGAACCGGGTGATCAGGCCCAGCCAACATGGGTTCACAAAAAGCAGGTCTTGCCAAACTAACCTGATCGCCTTCTGTGACAAAGTGACTCAGCTGCTGGACGAGGGAAAGGCTATGGATGTATCTTCCTGGACTTCAGTCAAGCTTTTGACACAGTTTCTCACAGCATTCTGCTTCGGAAACTCTCAGCCTCTGGCCTGGACAGACGCACACTCTCCTGGGTGGAGAACTGGTTGGATGGCCAGGCCCAGAGAGTAGTGGGAAATGGTGTTAAATCAGCTGGAGGTCAGTGACAAGTGGGGTTCCCCAGGGCTCAGTGCTGGGTCCAGCCCTGTTCAATGTCTTCATCAATGACCTGGATGAAGGCATTGAGTGTACCCTTAGCAAGTTTGCAGATGACGCTAAACTGGGTGGAAGTGTCAATCTGCTGGAGGGTGGGGAGGCTCTGCAAAGGGATTTGAACAGGCTGGACCTCTGGGCTGAGTCCAATGGCATGAAGTTTAACATAGCTAAGTGCTGGGTCCTGCACTCGGGGCACAACAACCCTATGCAGAGTTACAGACTGGGAGAAGCCTGGCTGGAAAGCTGCCAGGAGGAGAGGGACCTGGGGGTGTTGGTTGACAGCCGACTGAACATGAGCCAGCAGTGTGCCCAGGAGGCCAAGAAGGCCAATGGCATCCTGGCTTGTATCAGAAATGGTGTGACCAACAGGTCCAGGGAGGTTATTCTCCCTCTGTACTCAGCACTGGTGAGGTCGCTCCTTGAATACTGTGTTCAGTTCTGGGCCCCCCACCACAAGAAGGATGTTGAGGCTCTGGAGCAAGTCCAGAGAAGAGCAACGAGGCTGGTGAAGGGGCTGGAGAACAGATCCTATGAGAAGCGGCTGAGAGAGCTGGGGTTGTTTAGCCTAGAGAAGAGGAGGCTGAGGGGAGACCTCATTGCTCTCTACAACTACCTGAAAGGGAGGAGGGAGAGGAGGGAGCTGGCCTCTTCTCCCAAGTGACAGGGGACAGGACAAGAGGAAATGGCCTCAAGCTCCGCCAGGGGAGATTTAGGCTGGACATTAGAACGAAGTTTTTCACAGAAAGGGTCATTGGGTATTGGAACAGTCTGCCCAGGGAGGTGGCTGATTCACCTTTGCTGGGGGTGTTTAAGGCACGAGTAGATGAGGTCCTGAGGGACATGGTTTAGTGTTTGATACAAATTGTTGGATCCGATGGGTCTCTTCCAACCTGGTGATTCTATGATTCTATGATTCTAATGTCAGCTACTTAAGCTTGTATCCATTACAGCATTTTGTAGAACACAGTAATAATAAGTTTTTGTTGAGTCATAACTTCAATAATTGCTAAAGGTGTCTACTTATATGTCTATCATCTCATAATTAAGTTCTAGAATGAGCAATGCTTAGCAATTAATTAGAAAGTAAGCAGCTCTAGTCCAAACTCTCCCATTGTTGGATTATTTAAGATAATATAAGGATTCAGTGACCAGCAAGTAGTTTTGCATCACTCCCTTAAAACTTCACACTGTTCTAATGGAGCTCAATGCTTGCAAGCAATTCTGTACAGCATAACGTCTTACACCACCCTGAAAATAACAACAGTAACATGGAAGCAATTTACTTTACTCAATATGAAATCCATTGAATTGCAACATGTGACTGGACTGTAACAGAATGTCAAGTTTGAGTAAGCAATCTCTACAATCAGATCTTTCTAAGAAAGATGATTTTTTCCAAAACAGGATTCATGCAGCCATTTGGCTGCTGTCCAGATCTGGCATACCTAAGTTGTTTTCATTTCATAAATTGGAATTGCTTACAAATCAGATAGCCCTGATGCCACAAACTCACAGGAAAAAAATCTGTGATACAGCTGTGGAAAATAGGTACCATCAACATAAATCATCAGTTAATGTCTTGTTTTTCTTAAATATATTAGTATTGAAAAGTAGTTTCTTATTTTTGTGGAAGATAACTATCAAATCAATGGATGTCAGCAGGACAAGAATCAAGTGGCATTCTTATGCATTTACCAACAAGTAACTTCAGAAACATTCCTAGTTAAAGCAACTTTCTTCTCTGCTCCCCACACTTAAGCAGATGCTTTATGGCTAATGGCTTGACTGAAAGTCTAAACAGAACCTGATCTCCCGTTTGCTTAACTCCAAGTGCCTTTTGTTTAAATCTTCTTTACTAGGTTTCAAACAGTAGTGTAACTATATCCAGGTATATAATTACCAGTTGTAATTTCTTCATACTTTTCCATTTCAGAAAGCAGATTTGTTGATATTATGGTTCACAGCAGGCTACAGTACCAGCTCAGACTAATAGGGGTTAAGGAAAGAATCAGTACCTTAAAGGTATTTTTAATCTTTATCTATATGAGGGCAATATTCCCTGAACCATATCCCAGTTTTGAGTCCCTTCTATAGCTGTACTATCCAGCAAATCAGGAAGTCTGTGTAGGCTTGTTTACTTGAGTTGTGGATCCTGCAGATGCACAACTTCTATAACCATAAAACCAGATATATTTTTTAAAAGCTGCATTGCTATGAAATGCATGTTGCAATGCAAGAGTATTTCCTCAGCATATCTTAAGATAATTATCATGAAAAGAAAAACAACTTCATTTTTCCACAGAATATTTTAATTAAGCTCTAGCTTTAGAGCTTTTTTCCGCCATTAATCCTACAGCATTTTTGTTTGCTGGTGAAACTGAGACCATCAGGGGAAGTGTTGGTGTTAGGCAGTACTTCCTTCCTGAGGCACAGAAGTGCCGTGCATGTGCTGCACTGCCACAATCCTGTCATATCAAACCCCTTCACTATCTTACAGCCGTCTGAAACAGGGAAGTGTGACAGCCCTTGTTAAAGTCTAACAGCAGTGTGATGCTTGTCTGGTAAATAAAAGATTTGTCAACTTTCATAAGCAATCACAGGACAGGGGCTTTAGATCTGAAAGGGTGCTAAGTAAAAAGAAATCTGTAAGTGTATCCTTTGTTCCATAAGGTGTTTTTCTTCCTAAATGAAACCCCAGTGTAATTTCCTGTATAATTACCCTTGATGCAATCCTGCCATTGGAGTTTCCCTTAAGGGAAAGAGCTTTGGGTAGACAATGGTAAACATAGGCTGGCTGCAGCGGTGGCAGTGTCCTAAGGGACAGTGCAGCAATTCCAAAAGGCTTTTGGGTAGTGAGATTGGAGTCAGAAAATTCAAATCTACAGAAGAAAAGAAACAATAAAAGGCTTGTATCAAAACAATTGCAGGATAAAGTCAAACTCAACAAATATAATCCAGGAACAATTCAGAAAATCAGCTATCTCACATTCTTAAGACATTGTGGAAAGAACAGCAAGGTAATGTAGACTACCACAATTAGGGCAAAATACAAGGTGCTTTGCAGGTATAAGTTCAAAAAGTTAAATATATGAGTTTAGCATCTGTGAGCATAAGATTAACTGGTCCCAAATACTCAGGTGAAAATATTAGAGTTCAAGCAAATAATAAAACAAAGAAACAGATCACAAAGCATTTTTAGAGCCAAGGATAATCTACACAGCTGTTTAGTAATTAATAACAATACAAAATTCTCAAAATGACATCAGTAGCATTGTAACAAAATATTGCAGCAACCAATCCAGTAGGATCACTAAAAACACTAAAAAGCCCAAACTCCAACATCAGCTAGAAGAGATCTGAAATATTTAAGATTTCTTGAAACACCGTCCAATCCACCATAATTCCCAAAGGTCCAACCAAAAAGACCACTCTAAAAAGATGAATACATTCAGAATCTCTTAAGTGTGCCTCCACAGCTTAAAAGATACCATCACTTTCACCAAAAGTGAAAGAGCAATCATTTCCTCAGGCTTGGCCCAAGCCACATACTGTTTCATAAATTAAAACCAACATGCTAATCTCTATCGAGAAAATGAGAAACAGCCGAGACAGGTGAATGAGTTCAGGTGCTGAGTAATCAAGACAAGATGCAGTATGTGATAAATCAGTTTTGTGATATTGCACTAGTTTCAGCTTTCAAACACAGTAAGGTTTAACCCCATACACAATGTACAACAAACATGATTATTAGTACAACTGTGTCAGGAAGAAAAGGTCACATTGTGTAGCCAAGTGAAGATTGAGGAAAAGTAGCCCAGTGCTTCTGTCACACTTACCTACCAGTAGTATAGTACTTAACAGCACTCTTGAAACTGCAATTTAGGCAATCAGTGATATATTCAATCTGCTACTTTAATCTATGTGCCATCTGCTTCCCCAACAAATCATTATCTTAAACCTACTTAAACTAAGCATTACTCTGCTTCACTGAAATGTGAGTGTCACCAGTGGTAAGGCAGGTAGTTTTTAATATGGTCACTTAGAGAGAGTGAGAGTGAGGTGTGTGTGTATGTGTGTAAGTATACTTAAGTATATATAAATACTGCATGGTGCAGTGTAGCAAGCTAGTAGGAGGCAATATAATTAAAAAAAAGGTTCACCATCTTTTTTAGGTTCTGCACTTTGGCTGCAACTAGATATCATGCTCACAGCCCTGTATAAACCAGCTACAAACCATCTCTAAACTGATTTTGCAATGCTGTCTTGCTGTTCCTAAACTAAGCTTCCTCAGCATCCCTATTCACATAGTTATATTGCAGAAATTATTGTGCAAGTCACTACTGGGTGAGAAAAGTAGTTACTGATGATTTAAAAAATCTTGTAGCTGATGTTCTCAAATGCCTTTTCAAAGACCGCAGTTTTGCAAATCAAAATGAAACAACATCCATCACTGTATTACTTTGGTGCAGCTGACATCCTGATACTAAACAAACTCAAAAAGTCCCCTCTCCCCTCCATATGCAGAAATATAAAAAAAACACAACTGCAAACTGGTCAATGAATATGTTCTCTCTCAAAGCAGGGCTGTTCCTATAGACACAGGCTTATACCCCACCCCTCAAGATGAAGCTTCTTCCCTTTAGTCTACTTGCTGCAGAGCTCCTCATGCGTTTTTTCTGGCAAAGCAGTAATTCAGCAGTTACGATCTCCTCCAGTGGCCATAGTACAAGTGACCTTTATCATGACCTCTAATCTTCCCATTGTAACTCTCTACCCTTCTGGTTTCTGCTTTCATCTCTAAAGCTGATGAATTCCCAAGATGCTCTGATTGAGGAGATTCACAACAGATTTAAGTCTGACAAAATCTGAATCTGCAGGTTATCATGAGATATTGCTAACTCATGTGACTGCATGATGCATAACCAGATGAGCCAAGGGCCACTTTACAGCAGAGAGTCTGAATTGGGGCAGAACTAAAACAGCTCAGCTGTCACGTTGCACTGAAATGGCCAAGGGCTGCTAGCATTTCTTTTGCCTTATGTATAACAAGTCTGCCAGTTTAGGAGTGTGCTGCCTGGCAAGAAGCTGCATTGTTGGCCAATGCACCTCATTTTGCCTCAGGAACTGTACTTCTCATCTCCTATTTCCATTAAAGAGTTTCTCCTGCAAAAAGCTTCCTTCTTTATACAGAACTCAAGAAAGAAACCATTTGTAAGGATCATTCGACCTTAGAAATAGTCTTTGGATATCTGTTTTTTTATATTGGGCATTTTCATTCTAATACACCATTTCAAATATAATTTGATTAAATAAATTAATCATTTCCCAGCTTTGAAATGTTCCTGTCACTGCCAGAAAAGCACTTTCACTCCTTCTGTAATCTGAAGAATGCAGAAATTTCATACCTTTTAAAAACTTGCAGTAGGTGTTATAGAGAGTCCTCATGGCGAGTTCTTGCAAAGGCAGCACATGATCTGTTTCCGTCCCTATAGATTTCACCTCTGCAGGCAGGAACACCGTTAACTGACCCGATGAGAAAGAGAGGAGTTTCACCTCTGAAACTTGAATTGGCAAACCACAACTAGAAGGACACAAGACATTTAGAAAGTTATGAGAAAAAATAATAAAAGTAACTTTATGGGGAAACCCAGACGGCCAACCCAAAGCATGCCTGATCTTGTTTGGTGCAGCACCCTTCAAGGATTCCTTGCAGAGTGCAATACTTGTCAACTCATTTTCTATAGATTCCCCACCTTCTGCAACGTGCTAGTCATGGGACATCTGGAGGTTTTATCAAATGGCATTCAAACGCTGAAAAAATGAGAACACAATCCCAAGCAGCTGAATGAAGTGCACTGCATGTCCCTTACTTTGCCAACACACTTATCTCTTTTAGTCTTTGAATGTCATTACTAAATATTTTACATAGGAGAGCAGTTTCATACCTAAAAGTTGGCTTCCCTTGTTTTGGACCAATTTGCTGAGAACACTAATGGATTTATCAATTATTATAAGTGAGGCAAACTACAACCACCAAAACCACATCATATAAGTGCCACTAGATGATTCTGTACCATACCCTTCCCCACCCATAGAGTTCTCTTGGAGGGTGTAAGGAGTGGGTGAAGTGAAAAGAGAGAGAACAGCCTAAGCTGCAGTGGGAAGATACCCCATTAAGTCTACTAGCGTTGTCCTTCCCAAATCACATAAGGAAAAGGAAGGTTACTGGGATCCAAGGAGAGAAACATAGCTTGTAGTAAAAATGATCCCTGTTGCAAGCAATCATACCAAAGAGACATGCATAGGAAAATTCTACTAAGAGTTTAGGGAAGTCAACATGGGAATCGGAATTGTTTATGACAACTTAAATTTGAAGCCAAGAGCAACTTGTTAGGGCCAGTCCTAACAAATGGAAGAGAAACACAAATCTGTCAGCCTTCCCAGATACAGGACCTAAAACTGAGGTAACTACATTCGACCTGATCAGATGTGAAGGAAATCTCATAGTATTTCTCCGATATCAAAAAATCATCTCATTTGATTAAAGGAAAAACAGCCCACAGAAACAAGCAAAAAAGAGCAGCATTAAACAGCAGGTCAATAAGCTTCTTGTTAAATATTTAATACCTTCCCACAAACCATTAATGGGGTTAAAATGTCACTGGGAATTCAGAGATACGATATTCCAACAATCCATTCCCCAGAAATCCATATCTACTGAGTAGTTATCACAACAAATAAATCTATAATGTTGTACTTTCAAGCTGATTAATCCCTTGCCAGACTAGCTAGAAGACACCTATAAACTCACTACAGTTCCTGCAGTTCAGATCTGGGCCATTTGGTCTACTTCATGTAAAATGTGAGGCTATTAATGCCAGATCACAACACTGAAAACCAAAGTAAATGAGCAAAACACACCATCCAGAGGGATAATCTAATAGATATACACTCTTAAATCAGCACGGATTATGGAATAAATCTCAACCTGTAAGTAATAATGGATGCAAGAATAAAGAATTAAAAAAAAATCCTAGACAAAATCCATGGAGGTAAAAAAGTAGAGGAGAGAATAGTCTAACTAGCTGGAAAAAATAAAGCTGCACAAGAACCCCGGTGAATAAATAACTGGGGAAATAAATAACTGACCACCTATTGGCTGCCTTCAACAAGCCTGACAGATACCTAGCTGGAGACTATGAAATCGAATCTGCAGAAAATAAGATCAAAATTTATTTTAAGTACTGAGATCATCACCTCTTACATAAAAGACTTTTTCAGTCAGTCTGACTGCAGGATTCCCAGACAGATATTCATTACTTACACAATGCAATTTATATTCTATTCTCAGGAACCTAGCTTTAAGATAGTAACAGCAGCATGTCAGATTGTATTCTCCAGTGGATGGCCAGACATAGCACTAAAGCCGAGATCTTCCACTCACGCCTGACCCATGAAAACCTTGCATTCATTACTAATGCTTTCTTGGAAAGAACACAGAAATTCTTCACATGACCACTGTTACACGATTTTAACATCACTCAGCATATTATCAAATAAAACCTTTGGTTTCTTAATGCGATTTGCTTTTCTTTTTCTTCCTATGTTGAAAATGTTCCTTAAGAACACTCTGTGATGTTTCAAAATGGTTTCACAATATAGAGAGAAATATCTATTTTGTTCACAAATACTACTTTGCTTAGTAGAAGCAATTTCTTTTTAGTTTGTATTATTAAGGAAAAAATTATCATTTCTTTTGCATTCCACAGAAGCCTTATAAAAATTAAGTTACTTGCAACACTTGCAACTTTTTTGGTCTCTTCTAGATTTATACTCTCCAGAGACAAGCAGCTACCTTCACCAGCAATGCACATGTAATGACAGTGGAAATAATTGCTAAGACCTTCACAAAAGGTCAGCACAAAGATGAAATTATTTTGACTGAGTGCAAAATAAGAACTTATAAAATTCAAACATCAAAAAAAACACCAAGACATGGTTGTCCAAAATCACCTGAAATAGGCAGGCTAGCTGGACCAAACTTGCTGGGACATTTCCTGCATTATCACAAGCAGTTTTGGCCACAATCAGTACAGTTCTGTTACTTTTAGAATCAATTTTATGTCCGTCTTACAATTTACATTAAGTTCTGAAATACCAAATGCTAGTAATTATTTTTCCTGAAAAACAAGATCAGTAGAAGCTTGAGATCGCACACAGTTCAGCAGAATTATAAACCAACTGCAAGTATTTAAATATCAAGCAGTTGATGTAGGAATATTAGAAAAAACCTTAAAATGCCAAGACTCAGCATCTCACATATTGCAGCAGAGTGCAGGCTGTAGAGAAGGAATTTATATTTAACGCAGGATTTGCTGAGAGTGAGCACACCAGAAATTTATAATTAGATGGCAATGGGGACAATCCTCTTCTGATCAGTTTTACCCCAGTAAGGCTCCATTCATCAGTGGTGCTGATCCTAATTTATGCTCGTGTCAGTTGAGAAAGAATTAACTTAGTGTCCTAGTCAGACCACTTTTTTCTCACATCCTAACCACAAACATGAGACAGCCTAGGATATTTTTAAAATGTGCATGTAAAAATATATCTGTCAATCCATAATTACTGGAAAAAGTTACTTATTTTAGTTAGTAGGTACCAAGACCTACAAGAAGCTGATACTGGAATGCAAAAACGAGTGAAGTAGCTGCACGTGACATTCCAAGATACAGTCCACAAGTTCCCACATTTCTGTAAGTCATGAACTGTATAGATGCTGCAACACATCAAAAAAATATTCTACTCATTCTTTAGTTCACAAAATTCTGCAAAGCCTACACATTTGGTCAAACTTTAAATGCAACTAGGATTAAGTTTTATGCTTTCTATTATCGTTCCATGTTCCTTCAGAGTACTGCACTGTCTGTCATAGCTTAATACTAAAATATTGAAAGTCAACAATCAACACAGAAGATATGTTACAGAAATAAAACAGGACTGGGAGCTGCAATAATCCCTTTAAAGTAACATCAGCTCCAATCAAACAAAAAAAATCAGTTGTATAATACAAGAAGATACTGATGAGAAAATTTACAAGGAACGGGTATGGAAGAGATCTGAATTAATTCATACCTACCCACTGCAACCAATGACTTTATTATACAGATACGATGGCAGGCCTTTCAGGTGAATATTGTTATCCACGTAAACATACTGTAGCTCCCGAGAACGACCTAAATCTGGGTTTAGAGAACAAGAAACATCAGGGCCAGAAGGAGTGACATTGTGACAGTTATAAGCAAAGTGATTCTCTTTGATTATAAAAAAGCTAATCAGACTCAATATAAGCAAGCATAAATTCATACTTCTCGGTAGTGATTTTATTATCCATGAGCTGAAAAGCTATTTAGAAAATAGCACTAAAAATATTAAAATAATCCCCTTTTTAGTAGCCCTGAAAATCCCATTATGAATAAAATTTCACACTGACAAATTCCAGTCAGTTTGATGACACAAAGGGACAATTGATCTCAAATCTACAGTGCATACTTGAAGTTTTTAGGATCAAACCTGTTTTCACTAACTGGCCTCACATCACTGAAATCATAGCCTCACTATTTTTAGTAAAGTGATAAAAAAAATCAGCAAAAACGTGGTCCATCCTGTGGGAAACCTCAGCTGGTCCGAGGAGTTAAGAGTGTGTGAACTTAAACATTAGCCTTGAATAGATGCCCGTGTATCCCTGGAGAAGCTGGAAGGCACCAAGAAGAGCTGAGTAAGCAAGATTAGGAAGCTGCCAGGTCCCAGGTGGAACCACCCAATTATGAAGTTATAACTGAGAAGGAGTCATCCAATTATGAACGGTCGGTCTTTAGCTAAACCAATCGTGCATGGACGCGCAGCTCGGGAATGGGTATAAAAAGTCTTGCAAAATCAATAAATGGTCTTTTGGCCCACAACGTCTTTGTGTCATGGATTGCCCTGACTGTGACACCACCCCACTCTTCCTTTTCTCCGAGAGGAGATCCTTGTTTGAGAACATTAGCCATAACCAAAATACAACCAGTAATCATTCAGAAACAATTCTGTGTGATGCAGTAAATTACAGAACACAAGAAAACATACAAGCATTAAGCTGAAGAATATCATACAACAGAAGCTGTGGCTGCAAGTAAATGATCAATGCATCTGTAGGTGTGCTGCTGACATGATTTCTGTTAAAAGATTCATGGCTGTCAGTCAAAAGAAGCAAGTACAGCATGTTGAAGCAATTCCTTCATGGACTATAAATACATTAATGTAACTCCAGATACGAGCAGAGGGATATGGAATAATTTTATTTTGTTTAGAAAACAAAATTAGGAAAATGGAGCAAAATTAAAAGAGAACATTTACACTCCTAGGAGTACATGGATACAAGAGGTTTGCTTGTCAAAAAAAGTCTGTCTCCTATCAAACGTGAAAATCATGCTAACGTACGGCTTTTAAAAAGATAAACTAAACAGTGAGCTAAAAAGAACAGTCTAAAAGTTTTTAACTGGCAAGAAAGCAGATGTGAAGGATCATCTGTGCAGCCCATTTCATCTGCAGCTCCTATACCATTTGAGATACCAGGTTAGGAAAAGACACATGCATTTAATAGAACACACGAAACAATCAATCTTTGAAAGTCTCTCTGCCTGAGAGAGGAGAGCTGCAACACAGACAACATTAAAAAATATCTGTATGCCTCCCAACTTCTTAAACTTCTATGAAACTAAGCAAGATAAACAAGCATCTGTCTGAATTAGCCACATTGCAAGATGATACTAATATAATGACTTCCCATCCTTATCAACCAGCAGTTACCTTGGTTAACATAAAGATAAGGATAAACAGAGAAATTGGCAGAGCTTCTGTCCCTTTTGTAATTGTGGCTAAGAACAGAATAAAAATTAAAACAATTTCCATGGTGTTTCTTTTCAGAAACTGTACTTAGAGTAATGATCTCTTCTAATTCTCTACTATGACAATAAGTAATGCAATCCCTTCTTTATTATTGAATAGTTTTATTATACGTAAGAGCTCTGGACACCACTTAGGGCAAACAAAAAAAACCCCAGCATTTTGAGTGGTTCTTAAAACATACTGAAAATCTTCATCTGTTGCCCACAGCTCTAAGCACCAGAAACCTTAATAAAAAGCTCATGCTGAGGAGATTTGGAATGTCACTCTATCCAACCTTTGATATAAAGGACAAGTGATTATATCCACATAAAATTAGTAGATTCCCTACTTGAAATAAAAATGTTAACATAGGAATATGGAATTTCATTTTTTTCTTTTAACAGAGCCCCTTATGCCGCAGTCTATGGAGCTTTTGGGGACAACTATTTGTGCTTTGTTCAAACCAGAGTGTGTGGACATCAGGGGACATGTTCAACCATCATGTGTTTTTTCTGACCCTCTGCAGAGATGTTTTAGTTCACAGAATTATCTGCTGCATCCATCAACTGTTGTGCTCCAAGAAGCAAGAACAAATACCTCTGCTGACTGATGGGCACTGCTGCAAGATGCTGCTGAGCATTGTTAAGAGCTAACACCTCCAAGAGATGATTTATTTTGGCTCAGTATTGCCGGGCTGGACATAGTTTAGTAAAGTTCTGGGCTATTTTTAGATTAAACAAAACATTGTTATCCTACAACGAATAATAATATTGCAATGCTGAGGCACTATGACACCATAAAACATGGAAACACTGGAAAAGAATCAGCCAATAGAGTGTAAAGCAGGTAGCACGTGGATGGCAGCCCTAACGCATAGAGAATATCGCCTCGTGTTGTAGAACCCAATTATACTAAGAAGAACAGAAAACTAGGGGTTGCTTGGGTAGCTTGAATGTGCTACTGTTTAACTTATTAATGTAGAGAATGGAAGAAAATTTTTTCGAAGAAGGCTCATCTTACTGCTACACAGATGTATGCAAATGAGCTGAAAATCAGGCAAGGCAAAATATGCCTTAAAGCTGTTCTTTTCATATGCACTGAGGGGGGAGTTAGGCCCATCTCATCTCTTCCCTCTGTCTTTATCTTATGCTATGTTTAGATCCCAAGTTCTGAGTTGTCTGCATTTCCTAGGTAATTAAAGCAAAATTTTGGATGTTAGACAAAATATCTCAGTAGGAAAAATTCAATTCCCAAAGCCAAATAGCCTGTAACTATAAATGTTCCTTTGATATAGTTTCTTTGCATTAAGTAACCAAGCATCTTCTAGTCCCCAGAAGATTTTTTCCAGTTTCAAACGCTGTCCATAAAGTTTAAATTTAAATAAATCATCACTTTAAAAAGCTCTTTGTATCCCACCCACATTAATTTTAATGTCTTATATCAGTCAACAAATATTGTTAAAAGTTCTCTAAGAAACACGCTTCTGAAGAACTCTGTAAAATAAGGAAGCTGTCCATCTATGAAAAGGCTAAAGCTAAAAAGACTGTTTTCATGTGGCTTTTGCAAGCACTGTACTGTCTAAAACATTTCCACTTTCCTCCTTCCAGGCTCCCAGATCAAAGACCTTTCTCCCAGAAATGACCAAATGCCATCAGTCCTGAACAAACCCCAATTCTATTTTTTTTTTTTACTTTTTTTTCCCTCCTTTTTTTTTTTTTTTTTATTTTAACCCCAGGCCCCTGGCATATGCATTCCACATGGCTGAAGATAGAACAAAAGCTCTTGTGTGTCTGCACTGATGCTCTTTTAACCATACTGTGAGGGCAAGGACACAAAAGCAGCATATACTAAGGTAGAATAAGACCTTTGTTACTGTGCGGTGATAATTACTAGATCCATTTTCTAAACAAGAAGTGCACATAAACCCTCAATAAAATGGTATAACACTGAATACTTGCTGTCATAGTATCCCCTGTACTGCCAGTACACTTGAGAATTTATGGTGTATTTTAATTATATTTGTACTTGATTACATAAATAATTTTTATTTTTACAATGTCATCAGAATCCCACTTTTGCTTGCAGTGGAATTTGCGTTTAGCACTGGAGCATTTGCTAAGAGTAGAATTTTATTTTTTTATCAAAGGAAAAATTATATTGCAAGTGGACTGATATGAAACAATTAGCAGTTCCATCCGCCATTCAAAACCAAAATTCCTGAGACAATTTATTAGGGCAGCAGGAAAGGCATCCTGACAATAACAGGGCTGTCTGGGACACAGTTTCTGGTTCAACTTAGAATCATAGAATCATAGAACAACCAGGTTGGAAGAGACCCATCGGATCTTCTAGTCCAACCATTCCTATCTAACACTAAACCAAGTCCCTCAAGACCTCATCCACCCGTGCCTTAAACACCTCCAGGGAAGGGGAATCAACCACCTCCCTGGGCAGCCTATTCCAATGCCCAATGACCCTCTCTGTGAAAAACCTCTTCCTAATCTCCAGCCTAAATCTCCCCTGGTGGAGCTTGAGGCCATTCCCTCTTGTCCTGTCCCCTGTCACTTGGGAGAAGAGGCCAGCTCCCTCCTCTCTACAACCTCCTTTCAGGTACTTGTAGAGAGTAATGAGGTCTCCCCTCAGCCTCCTCTTCTCCAGGCTAAACAACCCCAGCTCTCTCAGCCATTCCTCATAGGTTCTGTTCTCCAGACCCTTCACCAGCCTCGTCGCTCTTCTCTGGACTTGCTCCAGAGCCTCAACATCCTTCCTGTGGTGAGGGGCCCAGAAGTGAACACAGTATTCAAGGAGCGACCTCACCAGTGCTGAGTACAGAGGGAGAATAGTCTCCCTGGACCTGTTGGTCACACCATTTCTGATACAAGCCAGGATGCCATTGGCCTTCTTGGCCACCTGGGCACACTGCTGGCTCATGTTCAGTCGGCTGTCGACCAACACCCCCAGGTCCCTCTCCTCCTGGCAGCTTTCCAGCCAGGTTTCTCCCAGTCTGTAGTTCTGCATAGGGTTGTTGTGCCCCAAGTGCAGGACCCAGCATTTGGCCATGTTAAACCTCATGCCATTGGACACTGCCCAGCGGTCCAGCCTGTTCAAATCCCTTTGCAGAGCCTCCCTACCCTCCAGCAGACTGACATTTCCACCCAGTTTAGCGTCATCTGCAAACTTGCTAAGGGTACCCTCAATGCCCTCACCTAGGTCATTGATGAAGACATTGAACAGGACTGGACCTAGCACTGAGTCCTGGGGAACCCCACTTGTCACTGGTCTCCAGCTGGACTCAACACCATTTACCACCACTCTTACCCACGCAATTTGAGTTTTTTTTAAAAGTATGTTTATTAGGGAGGCCTAAAGGCTCAGATCCATGCAATCTTGTTTCTTTGAATATAAACTTGAATATTCAACAGCTAAAAAAATATATTTTTTTTAACTACTGGTATATCCGAGAATTAAGTATATTTTGCAGAACAAACAGCTAATGGATTATTGCTTACCTACCCACTGGAAGCCAGAGTGTGGCAAAAGGTATTTTCATTGTATTTTGTAATATTAGTTAATAGTGTTACACTTATTAAATAAGATGCAGGTGCCTGCAAACTTAAAAAAACATAGAGGACAAAAAACTACACAGAATGTCTCCAATGGTGCTGCTGAAGTACTGTGCTACTGCTGGAATAAATCTTACACCTATCAGTCTAGGAACAGGAAAGGGCAGATTTCAATTACACTTAACAAGAGGGTCCACTGGCAGCTACAAAGGACACACTTAGATGAAGAAAAGTTGATTCCTTGTCATAGTAGATGTCAACCATCATATGAAAAAAGAAAATCACACTTTAAAAAAGCATTAAGCAATATGTTCCAAATATATTTCTTGTATAAGGCACATGTCTAATAAAAAAAAAAAGCCCATTCTGTCAGGATTTGAATAAAATATCTGCTTTACTACTCAGCTCTCCAACTGAAAAACCTGTTTGACAATTCATGCTTCAATATCACTTGTAGATATTTCTACATTACCTCTCGCTATTACTTAACATCCATACTTGGTCATTAACAACCAAAGCGAAGCTGGATGTAAGAAGATACAAAAAAATATAAACCAACACATGCACCTAGTAGAAAGAATTCTGCAATCATGCTTTAACTTCAGTAATATTCCATGTAGGGCTGCATACAAAGAAAAACAGTTTGCCATGCTGCAGATTTTTTTGCTTTTCAATGCACTAACTCTTTTCTATATTTCATCACATCCTGACCACTCTGAAGCCTTCTGATTCTTCAGAGGAAGGATTAAACATTTACATTTATACCGTGCTTCTTTTCCTCTGAACTCTAGGATTTATGATTCAGTTTCATATCCACAGATAGCAAATTATCTCCAAATGTTCACCACTGAGTCACTATTAAGAACTACTGAACAAGGTCAATCGACAAGCTTTGATGTTTCCCGTTATTCTAAAAGTTCCTTTCGAATGTTTTGAATTTGAGTCTAAAAATAAAGAAAAAAGAAGGTGTGTCATTATATTAGAGATTTATTTTCTCCTTTTGAACTTAAAACACTTCAGCAGATCTGTGGCTCATCCAGGTCACAGGTCACTCACAGATAAGCCACTAGTGCTAAAGCAGTGAAAACATTTACCCTTTAATATCTCACATCTCGTTTTATTTTTGCAAAATTAAAAAGATTCAACTTCCATGTTTCATGAAATATAGTTGGAAATATTTGCCAAAATAGGGGAAACTACTTTGTGTGTTTCAGTTAGTCACGTGGAATCTGGACAATGCGCCCTAGAACTCATTTTCTCATATATATAATGACATATATTGGGACATAACTAAAACACTATTTTTTGAGACATTATTTGCCCTTATGCTTGAGTAATATAAATAAAGGTGCAAGGAAAATCAGAAAGACCATAAACTGCTTTAAAGATTAAACTGCTTGTACTGAAAAAATTAAGTTAAACCTATACAAGGTAATTAATCTAGAAATTATTCTTATTTTTAGCCAACTCAATCTTCAGCTTCTTTTCCACGTGACTATCGTAACTTCATCTGCACCTAATTAACACCAAACTCTTAGTGCAGTCTAGAGAAAGCATTAATGGCTATTCAAAGGACAGATCAGCACGTGCACGCGCTTCAGCAGAGATTACTCTGTGGCAGGGCTAAGGAACAAACACTGCTTTTCACAAAGAGGTTATACAGTCCACACTTAATGACAACACAACTGCCCACAACCCACCAGCACACGCTGACTGCACCTCTTGCTTGTGACGATCTGCTTCTATGCTTCCAAATTTGAAAGGGTTGAGAGAAAGGCAGACAAATTCTTGCATGAGCTACTGCTGTGGAATTTTTTAATGGATGCCCATACACAGAACAAACTAACTTTGCTACATTATGCAGTGCTCACATTTCTAATGATGAAAAATATTTTCTGTGGAGTTACCTGGGATTCCATAGCAAGTTTTAAACTCTAGCTAAGGAATCTTAGTCAAAGCACCAGATCCAGCAAACAGAAACAGATCATTACCCAAAGTGGTAGAACTCAGATTACATAGTACTATATTTAAACACAACATCGTTTAAACATTTTCCCCCTCAGTTTGCTAAAAATAAAGCAAACTTGATAGCTGACCTATTGCTTTAAAACAGACACGAAACCGTAACATGCACTTTTTGTTCTTTATTAATATATTTTCCAACAATTTGATGACTGTGACAGCTCCATAAGCAGAGTTTGTAAGGACCAGCATCAATTAAAATAATTTGCTGCATTTTGGGGTTTTTTTTTTGGAGACGGAAAGTTTGTTTTCCTGTCTCTGGCCTGACCAACCCCCACCCCACTGAGAGTGGTGACTCACCAAGTGGCAGAAACGCCAGGCGGTTTCCAGCCATGGAGAGCTCGTTGAGGCTGGGCAGCTGGCACAAGTGGCGGGGCACATACCACAGGTGGTTCCGGTCTGCAGTCAGGTACTGCAGCGAAAGGCACATATGCAGCCTTTCAGGTAACGTTATCAAACGATTGGTTGAAATGTCCAGCGTTTGCAGTTCCCTCAGGTCTCCAACCTCTGCAACGCAAACAGGAAGCATTGAGAATTATTAATATAACTATTTTCACAAACAAGGCCACAAAAAATCATCTCATATGGATCCAAACCAAAGGTCATCAGTTAGCTGTGCTGTGCTTCTCTTCAGATATTGTTCTTTCAGTCCCTGTTCAGACATGACACTTCAGCCAAAACACTTAAATATGAGATCTCTCAAGACAGCAGATTCCTAAATTGTCATAATTATTGCTATAAATATCCAGTTTCCTGGTCTTAAAAGAGAACTAGCAAAACCCCCATCACTCAGCCCAAAATAAATAATATCACATAGCTTGTTGTTACTGTGTTTTGCACAACCTCTTATTCATGCAAATCCAAATTAATATATTCTCTTTTAAAACGTTTGAGGACGCTATGCTTATATCCACCTTCCTTAAGATTTTCTTGCAATGAGACTTAAAAATACATGCATATCACTCCTTGCTTAGTGACAGTCTTTCACTAAGCATGTTTAGGAACAACAGCTCTGTTTCCATAATACAATTCAAAAGACCTAGTTTAAATAGGAAAAAAAGATTTTTTAAATAACTTGTATATTGTAGGAAGATATTGCAATAAGTTCTAACTTATGGTTGCAATAATTACAGCTTCTAGAGATTTTCTTTTTTAACATTTTAATATTTTTGAAAATACATTTTATGTTTTTCATAGCATTGTATCATTTTTTAACAAATGAAGTCCTTAAAAGTCTGCAAGATGTGATCACACAGGCAGCCTCACTTTCTTTGTATCTGTCCTATGGGACGAGTATGGACTTCTCTGAGGACTGACTAACAAATATATTAAGCAGCTCTACAGGTTATCTCATTGTTTATTTTGCTATTCATTTACATTTACTCTAAAAATGGGAAAATTCTATAAATTATATTCCCAAACTATGGGGAAACCATAAACAGTTTGCTCTGTTTTTAAGCTTACAGCAATGGAAAGTACTCAATAAGTGCTCAGTGCCCCTGATTCTTACTGCAATTCTCAGCATTTCGCAGAGCCAAAGGTACTTTGCTCTGGGCTGAATGAAACCAGCTCTCACATCTGATAGCTGCTAGAACAAGATTCACTAGAATTTTCTAAACTGAAAACATTAGACAACCTACACAATCCACAATCTGCACAATTTACAGCTCTGTCACCCAGGTTCTTTTAAAAAGATATAAATAGGGTAACACTGTTTAACTTAAAGCTAAACAGAACCTGTTGTGCCCTAAAGCTCTCTCTGCAGCAGGAACTATAAAATTCACTCTTCCCTGAGCTCTGAGGTGGCACGTACACTACACCCAAAGAAGAAAACAAAACACCAGGTTCATTTCAAGCTGCCTCCCACTCAATGGGCAAAAGAAATAGCAAATCTGCAGCTGACCTTGGGAAAAACTGCTATAAATATTACTTTCAAGACTGAAACCATGAAAATGAAAAATGGGAAGTTATTATTCAGTATTACAGATTTTCACAAAAGTAATAATTAAGCAAAATGTGTGTGTGCATTTAAAAAGAGTTTCTGCCCACTGCAAACAACCCCAGTATGAACTACAATGAAGAATCATCAACACAGGATAGGCATTCTTTTACAAAATATTTCTGACAGAAGCAGCTGCTATACACAAATGACCAAATTCTTCAAACCTCTTAGTTTTGATGTCAACAGGAATAATAAATTTTATTTATAAGTTATTTTTTCTACAACACTGAAAATGAATGGTAAAAGCAAAATAATCACTACTAAATAGTAAAAGATTACTGTGCAAAAGAACTGAAATAGGACTCACTTTTAAAGAATTTTATATTCATGACAAACAAAGCCATATGCTTGAAAACAGTGACAGGAAAAGAGCCACCTACATTCAGCCAAACCACTGACCACATGCAGTCAATAATAGGCCTAGCTATTTTCATGTGCTAACCTTTTTCTCTGCCACTAAAACCAGTTTTCTAATTCAGTTTTGGTCCAAAATCCCATAAATGTTACGGTTGGCAAAGCTGGCAGAGTTTCAAAGGCATTGCTAGAATGATATGTTTCAAATCTAAGAGGAAATAGAAGTATTCTCACTTTATCCTTCATCCAAAAAACACATACTTGCCCAAAACTTCATCCCCTCTACCTTAGTCTTCCAATGGATACCAGATGTAAACATCGACTTTCAACATATAGTGCCATATGTTACAGAAACACCCGCTGCCCCATGAAGTTAAGTAAACCAAACAACTTAAAGTGCCATCAGATTAAAGATATAAACCCCAATCTCTCCATCATAGTGTTGAAAGCTCATTTTGAAGAGCATGCTCAGGCATTTAGTTATGACGCGAAATTGGTTTCAAGCTCATTAAAGCAAAGGAAAAACAATACAGAGGAATAACACAAAATATAAACAGTCCATTAATTGTTTTTTTACGCTTTTAGTTACTAAGTGCTATAATCCAGGCTTTAAAAATCTTGCAACATTAATACTGAAGGATGCCTTAGCTAAAAACCACAGTGAAAGACTTACAAATCTCTCTCTTACCATCACCTCATCAAGCATTAAGACAGATAAAAGGCAGACTTCGGAAATTTCAGGTAAACACAGCAAAGAAAATAGCTATTTTTCAGTAAAAACAACTGACAAACAAGGGATTTCTCTTCATACGCTCCCCTCATCTCCCAGGAATAAGAAAGAAGCAAGCATTATACTTCACCATTGAAGCACATTGAGGAGTTCCAATTATATTTAAATGAAATTCACAAATTTGTAATTCATTATTTATATTAGCTCTGGGATTATCACTATCAAAACCAACATGGCAGAGCACTGAGCCTGATTTTGATATAAGAAGCCAGAAAAAACACTCAGTAGCTTTGCTTAAGTGTCTAACTCAGAAAGACCCAAGTCCAAATATTCCTGTCTCATATTTCAGACCTGAGCGCTTCAGTTGTGTCCACCTGAAGGAATTCACACGTAGCTGGGCAACTCTGTGGCGTGTCCATATGGTACCAATGTGTTCACGGTGCATAAAGTGGCTGACAGACTGTAAATCCACCCACTACCTTATCTCACAGAAATCTTAACACAAGCGCCCACCCAGTCCTGCCTACAGTCTTAGGAAGGTGTTTTCAGTGACACAGAAGTACACATGAATACTTCAGGCTGTATTCTAGAGCTACCAGTGTTTGAGCAATTCATTCATCTTTTTCATCCTTGATGTTATGAAGATTCAGAAGTGAATACTCTTACTCCAAAAACCAGCCTTTGTTCTCATGGCAATAGCTTTCCCAGCCACTGAGAGAACGGGACAAGTGAACTGGTCATCCTATGCATTTGGGTTTTCAAAAGAGAAACTGCCAGATGGGATTGTCGCTCAACGCAGAAAAGAAACATCAGCATACCTTGTCTTCTACAAAAGAAAGTGAAACATTGAAAGAATTTCAGGAGACTTCCAAAATTACTGACCTAAGAAAACTGACTATATTTGTATAAACATCTAACACCAGCCAAATAAAAATTCAACTTATTTTTGAGTCAGGTGGCTTCAAGGCTAGTTTTTAAAATTAATTCCCACAGTTTTACACGAGTTAAAAAAAAACACCTGGAAGTAAGCAGCCTATACAACATACAGTAATTGCAAAAGGCAATTAAAACTTACTTAAACTTGTGGGGTACAGGCCCTATCAGATGCATAAGTTAAAGATAACTAACAGCTTTCTTTACATTTCAAGAGCAATCCCACCTTTCCCTGTTGGGCCATAACCCAAAATTTCATAAAAAGATACATGGAACACATACACAGTTGGATTTGTGTGTATGCAAGTTTACTTCAAACCAAACGTTATCCGAGTCTTTCCATCCAAGTAAAGGAAAAAAAAGGGGACAGGAAAGGGCTACAGACCTACCTGCATGAGAATGCACCTCAAAGCAGGGTATTAAGAGAGAGCAGAGAACCTACAAGGAATGGAAAAAGGGACTGATCAGCAACAAGAGCTGGCACTTAGAGGTCAGGCTGCAGGATTTAAATGAAAACTGCCAAGAGGCCGTGAAAATGGGAAGTTACAAATGAACAAAATGTTTCTCAACAATAAAGAGCAGGAAATTAAGAACTGGTGTCAACAAGGGGTAGATATGAGGAGGACAGACCAAATACTAAGTTAGCTTTGTGCATCATTTTTTCCTGTAAGAATAACACTGTGTATGAGGACAGAGACAGATACCTCATGGGAACAAGGACAAAGCACCGAAAATTACTACATCCATTACTAAAATGAAATGAGGCTACTTAAAAAATTTCCATCCCAGAACACAGAAAAAATGGGTTATAAATCAAAATTGCAAACTCAGGCATGAGGCTTTTCAATGAATAGGACATTTTCTGGGATAGCAGCCTGGAGCTGGAGAAGAAATGTAGAACCCATGTTCAAAAAAGCCCTGTTAACGTGAACTCAGCACTCTTCAGTATCTTATAACAACTGTTCTGAGGGAAGAGCAACCAAGAGTAATCAATGACAGGAACATAAATACAAAGCAGAGTGAAAATGTAACCTGGATTTTACCGAGTGCAAATCATGTTACACTGGCTTATCTTTCTTTGATGAAATTTCTCAGTTAACGGTAACATAAGAGTATCATAACTCAATGGCAAATTATTGGGATGGAGAAAACCTAACTGGTAGTGGCGTTCCAAGAGTCTACTTTGTTTAGAATTTCCATTTTGTATCTTGGTTAAAAAACACTAGGTTTGTGTTTGGTGTCGTTTGAAGTACTGGTAACATGGCAGAGAATCAAATTACCATACAGGAAGAAGGGTAAAACTTTTTTGTCTTAAGTGGTTCAAGTGGAACAAAAAATGAAAGAAAATAAGCAGGATAAGAATGTGTTGTCACCCTTCAGTGAAGGAAGACAGGGACTGGATATTCTTGTTCACTACCTAAGGGCAAAGAGCCACCAAAGAAAATAAATGAATTTCTCTACATAGCCAGCACTTTTATTAGAAACAAGAAGGTTTGTATTGTAGTCAATAATGATGGTCTTGCTATTATCATACAAACATTTACATCTAACATCCTGCTACCAAAGGGCTCTAACATGGGGGTGATTCTCTCTTTTGCCTTCTATCCAGCATGTCACTATTCCAAGGCTGCACTCTGTACTAAAAGCCTTTGCTACACACCATAGAGTAATGCTTTCCAGCTTGTTGTACCCAGAGGGACACATTCTTACAAATCCTTAAAGAATCAAGAACCATGATGACTGGCTGTGATTGTTCATCGCTGGACTTTCCATGCCCAGCCATGTCTCTCTGCCTTGGGGTCTAAAAAGTTGGTTACTTCAGAAAAGAAAAGGTGCCAAGAGTGGCTACCATACTTCACCCTTGACATACTATTTTAATCAACTTCCATGAACCTGAGTACCAGAAGCATTTCTCTATTTGACCTATAAAATCATGCAGTGGTGAGCAAAAGGTGTTTCAAGTCTTTCTTTCTTGCAAAGCTTATTACCTGTCCCATTAGGAAAAAATGCAAGTCTATACATGCCTGTGAGTTGGAAATGTGATACTATTACCAGTTTAAAAATGTATCGGACAGGAAACATAAGTTTAATCACTGTGAGTTTGAGGGAAAAGATCTCCTTTAGACCTGCTCTGGGGTGCTTCAGGAGGACTTAATTAGATTTTAAGGCGATGGTTAAAACAAATTAAATAGCCTATTAAATACTACATTACATTTACTGTCCTACCACATAGCTCACATTTCATAGCCTGTAAAAATTAAATTTCCTAGCACAAATTGGCCCTTACAACAGACCAGTGCCATCTTCAAACAAGGAAGTTTGACCATAACTGAAAATTGGTATCCTTAGATTTAAGGACAAAGAAAGAAGAACGGAGTCACATTTACATTTTGACATTGCTGTATGCATATCTTTACTGAGAAAGAAAAAAAATATGAGAAATCTTGAAAATCGTTCTGTTTCTCAAGCCTAACAGACATGAAGATTATTTTTCCCTTGTATTTTCCCCATCTAGATTAATACATACCCAATGTTTTAAGTAAAAAAAAAAAAAAAGAAGAGGGATTGGAAGAGATTTTGTGATACTGCAGCAATTATTTCATGAATAACCCATTTTTAAATAAGGTGTTGAATATGAGTTCAAAGCCATGAAATGTCTATGAGAAAGAAAAGCCCTATATCCCAGCTGATATTCCTTTTAAAGAAATACATATGGCTGCATTTAACAGAAATACTCTGACTGGAAAGAATAGGGGGAAAGATTTTTCTAGGGCAGGATTGTCTACAAATTAACATAGCCTTGTAAGCAATACCCCTCAAAGATGTCCCCAATTCCCAGTTTCACTTACTTCAGCCATGAACTACATTGACCTCTCTCCAAAACACTTCAGAATTAGGCAAACCCCCAAACCCAGTGAAAAATACATACTTCTCAGAACGTACCCAGATAGAATCTTTATTTCTCACCCTTGCTAAACGGGTTTAGCACCAAACCCTATTTATTTTGTACCGTTATTCATAAGTTAAGATGAGGAAGGTGGCTTTCTGAAATCCAATCTTGCTGAACAGTAATTTTAGTTCAGCTAAAAGTGTTTGTAAACAGACATCAGGGATGAGGGTCTCATTAAGTCATGCTCTTCTAAAGGTCAGTGGTTCCCTATCTTTTACCACAATCAAACTTAAATTAACAAAACCAGTAGCCTCCTGTATTTCATGGGTCCAGCACAGTCTGCGTTCCTCAGCATCTGCACTGAAGTTCCAGACAGAGAGCACAGGTCCAGAGTAATTACAAGGTTGTGCTCCACATTTCTCCTCAATGTACTGCTATTATGTTTTGAGTCTACCTGGCTGTTTGTGAACCACAGCCACAAATCACCAACAGAAGTAACTTCTCAGGCAGGAATTTATTAGGGCAGGCACACTTTTCGGGATTCAGCACAACAGAAGCATCCACAAGAGTTTAGTCTATGCATCTCCTCAAACTCTTTAAGACAAATGCCTTCCCAAGTCCTTTCATGTAAGGTATTAGTTCTTTAACTGTCATCTTTCAACTTCAAAAAGTCTCCATATCCTAATGCTTTCATAAGCAGGTTGGGAATTCAATTTTCTTCCATAATGGGATAGTCTCAATGAAAACTGGACAAGTCAGACGATAAAAATATCAGAAATTGACATACATGATAAAAATGGAAAAGGTGGGTGAAAAAATTGTTTATGCACAAAGGTAACTCCAGGCCATGAAATTATCAGGTTTACTGTTTTCTTAGCTTAGTTTTGGATTTTTGTTTGTTTGGGTTATTTTTTTTTAGAAGACAACCTATCCTTTCACTTTGTAGTGTACTCTGTGCAGTACTTTACTGCCCCATACCAAGGTACTATTGCCACAAAAATAAGTAATAGATGTGAAATTCATATATTAATATTATTCTACGGCTTTATTAAATTATGTCCAAAATTTTGGACAGAGGAGCCAAAGTGAAGGGTGAAAAGGCAGAATGGTACTTTGTCAAGTATATTGCATGAAAAATTCTTCTAGCATCTACAGGAAAGTCTCGTATTTAGGAAGTGATGTAGTTTTGCTGCTGTTTATCCTTTGAGGAACAGCTGTTTTCCTTTTTCTGGGTGGTAGGAACATAAACAAATTGACATGAATAAAGCAGGAGACCTGTTATGTTTATCTTTTTCTGTTTGTGTCTTACCATCTTTACAGCTACACATTGCCTACAATTCACTGCACTAATACCAATAGGTGGAAAGAATCACAGAATCACAGAACAACCAGGTTGGAAGGGACCCATGGGATCTTCTAGTCCAACCATTCCTATCTAACACTAAACCAAGTCCCTCAAGACCTCATCCATCCGTGCCTTAAACACCTCCAGGGAAGGGGAATCAACCACCTCCCTGGGCAGCCTATTCCAATGCCCAATGACCCTCTGTGTGAAAAACCTCCTCCTAATCTCCAGCCTAAATCACCCCTGGCGGAGCTTGAGGCCATTCCCCCTCGTCCTGTCCCCTGTCACTTGGGAGAAGAGGCCAGTTCCCTCCTCTCTACAACCTCCTTTCAGGTACTTGTAGAGAGTAATGAGGTCTCCTCTCAGTCTCCTCTTCTCCAGGCTAAACAACCCCAGCTCTCTCAGCCACTCCTCATAGGGTCTGTTCTCCAGCCCCTTCACCAGCCTCGTCGCTCTTCTCTAGACTTGCTCCAGAGCCTCAACATCCTTCTTGTGGTGAGGGGCCCAGAAGTGAACACAGTATTCAAGGAGCGGCCTCACCAGTGCAAGGGAGGAAAAAAAAAAAAGGGGGGGGGGAGAAAAAGCCTGCCAGGAAAACTCTGCATAAAATAAAGAGCTAATGATTTGAACTCAAGCTGCTGGCCAGCTAAAGATGTCTTCTTAAGTGCCCTGCTTTAAGTACAACTAACCAATAATCACTTAAAGCTAAGGCAAACAAAATGAGGATCCTAAGGAGAGATTAAGGATGGCTCAGGAAGCCACAGAGACAAGGCTAGTCCTGGCTATATATTCTGGGACAGTCTTTTCCTTTGTTCTTCTTCAAAGTAAAAATACCAGATCCACATTATGAACTGGTCTCTCTGACAGACATAGATTAGTAGCTCCTAACCTGTTACTACACTAGTGTCTAAACAATCCAAGCAAGACCTGTTTGTTGTGACTGTTGCTATCAACTGTTTCCAACCAAGTGGAAACAGACACATTATTCTTCTTTTTCTTGAGGTTGGTGGGTTTTTTTCCTTCCTCTCCAAGAAGTAACTAAATGCATAACGAAAAAAGCAATAGGGTCAGGTTAGATTTTCATAAGGAACGTATTACATGATATCAAGCCAAGAAAAGCTCACTTATCTCACTATTGGGAGATACCAAAGAACCCTCTTCCCTGAAGGTAAACTCTGTCCCCATAAGAAAGAAACCTGACAGACTGGAGAGGTGGGCCTGTGCAAGTTCAAGCGCGAAGTCCTGCACCTGGGTCTGGGCAATCCCAAGCACAAAACAGGTGCAAGCCTGGGTGGAGAACGAATTCAGGGCAGCCCTGAAGAGGACTTGGGAGTGCAAGTGGATGAGAAGTTCAGCACGAGACGACAATGTGCACTCGCAGCCCAGAAGGCCAACTGTATCCTAGGCTGCATCAGAAGTGTAACCAGAAGGTCAAGGGAGGAGATTCTGCCCCTCTAGTCTGCTCTCATAAAACCTCACCTGGAGCCCTGTGTTCAGTTCTGGAGTCCTCAGCACAGGAAGGACATGGATCTGTCAGAAAGAGTCCAGAGGAGGCCATGAAGATGATCAGGGGGCTGAGCACTTGCCATACGAGGACAGGCTGAGAGAGTTGGGATTGTTCAGTCTGGAGAATAGAAGGTTCCAGGGAGACCTTAAGAGCAGCCTTCTAGTACTTAAAGGGGGCCAACAGGAATGCTGGGGAGGCACTCATTGTCAGGCAGTTCACTGACAGGATGAGGGAGAATGCTTTTAAGCTGGAAGAGGGGAGATTTAGATGAAATTTTAGGAAGAAATGTTTTCCTGTGAGCATGGTGAGGCAGTGGCACAGGCTGTGCAGAGAAGTTGCAGATGCCCTCCCTCTGGAGGTACTGAAGGCCAGGTTCAATAGGACTGTGAGTAACCTTATCCAGTGGGAGGCATCCCTGCCCACAACAAGGGATTGGAATTGGATGGGCTTTAAGGACCCTTCCAACCTAAACACTTCTAGGCTTCCATTACTCTAACGGAAGTCCTATGAAAATAGGAGTTCCGCCAGGTCACTGCAAGTTACCACAAACTCCAACAGTAAATACAGGGGAGAGACTGGCTAAACACTCACAGGAAAGATTCCTATATAGTAGAGGTGCATCCTTCTGAAATGTTAACTATGGATTCAGATGCCTTCTCTAGCAGTGGTAACAGGAGCTTCTCTGGCTCGTCCACATGTGCCCAGCTCTTTTGTGTTAAGTGGTCTCTGTGTGGTCACCCAGCAGACTGGCTAATCCACCAGTTGAGAAGGGCACGCAGGAGCTACCACAATGATGCAGTTACTACTGAGAAAATGGCATGGACCAGCTACTAACAGATTCTAACTACTATGATCACCAAAATGAAGACATCTGACTTAAAACACCACTGGCATTGTCCTGATTTTCAAACTGCTCAGAGCAACTGCAAGCTGTATCTTAATCAGAGGAAGATACTGCTGCTTAGTGTTTCAAATCAGCACAGGGTAGACAAATGAGGTTTGCAATTATACTCCAAACTCCTCACTCAGTGATTCCAAATTGCACTCACTTAGCAACACAAATAAGTAGTTTTACTTCAGAAAGCTCTCAAACATTAAATAATTACCAGCTGGGGTATCCTTGCAGTTGCTTTGTATCAAAGCCTTCAATAAAGAATGATAATTTAATGCAGATTTGGACAATGCTAAGTCAAACGTGGGTCTTTATTTTAAATACCACCACAATGAAACGAAGATAACAGAAATACAGGTACCAAACTCCGGGTGTGTGACATGAACCACAATAAAGTTAATCTCACATAATACCCCCAGTTCTACACATTCTCTTTAAAACCTTTTTCCATTTAGATTTAGTGTCAGTAAATGATGCATTTTATTTTGCCTCAATTTATTTACTAGATTAGTGAAGTAGAAACAAGGATGTCAATAACAAGTAGTATTTAAACCCTCTCACAGTGGTATGTATAAAGAAAATTATATTTGGCTAGGAAGGTCAAAATAGAAATCAATACATTATAAAATTCTCCTGTTCCACAGCACTAACAATTGGTGTTTATTCACTTTCAAAGACTGAATGACTTTGTTCTGCAAGCTTCCCTGAGCACTGAAGTCCTACTAGCAAATTGTGTTTGCTTAATGCACAAGTAAAACCAACTACCCGTTAACACAGATAATCACTATACATACTTAAGAGAGCTTAGGGAACGACCAAAGAGACAAAAGCACATTCTTAGACAACTTTGGGAAGAAATAAGGGGAAAATAAGTTAACTTTTAATATCCAACCCTAAAAATCACAAAAACTTCTAAGATCTAGTTTTTTCCTGTCACAAGTATTTACTTGGTGAAACAGAAGAGAATATCTATTTCAAATTAGTATTAAGTTTTACACAAAAAATGAGTAGCAAGATATTTTAGTTCAGCTAACAGGTAACTTTCATCTGAAAACTAATTAGCTCTATGGACTAACAACTACTGAGTTTGTGAAGAAGTTTGCAGCTTGTGCTGTGGCAGCAGATTCACGCTGTATCTTTTACCAACCTTGTTACAGTTGTCAAGGATACAATTAACTGCAGTTTCTACCATTTATTTGTTTATTTTAAACCAATATCGGTAAAGGCAGTAAGCATGGACACGATCCTCTTGAAAACTGATTATGCTTGCATGGCTTAGTTCTTTGCTGAGGACCCGCCTAAAATAAGTCAGTGCATCAACCCAGAATTAGAGCCATTCAGCAGTGGAGCATACTGAAATTGGTAAGACATTTCTAACGTAAACCTGGAATTTGGAAAGCAGTTACCACTACCATTTCCTTTTTCACATTTACAAACAGATGAAAAATTTCAGAGAAAAAAGACCCACAGCTTAATATCTTTTCAAAGCTGAGGCTCTTTGAAAGCCTGACTAAACACTATTGAACAGATTGTCTGTATTAAAGAAGTATCATACTACAGAAACATATACACCATTCGTATATGAAAGACATCTTTCTCAGCACACATCCATCTCTCCAACTTGGAGGCTTAGTCTCATCTGTCTTCACCCATGTGAACAGCAATTATCAAACGTTTATGAGAGAGTCCCTGAGCATCTTAAGACTCCCTTTAAATTCAGTTTTCCTTTGGGGTAACTGTTCTAAAACAAAGACTTTTACAAGTATTTTAAAGGGTATCTGTTCCGATGTTCCAGAAGTGAACTTTTATACATATCTATCTATCTATCTATCTCACATGTGTCCTGAACCACATGCAACCAGTAAATTCAGATCTTTCCTATCAGCATCCATAGCAGAAGAATTCAACGCTGACAGATGGGTTATACCAAGCAGTTTTCCCTGAAACTCCTTTACTTGGGAAGCTAGTCTAATGTTAGGCACTGTGTGATCACTCATGTTTGGGTTAATTTCTTGGAATGTGTTAAATCTTAATAATAAGTGATGATTTCTGTAATCAACTTACAAAAAGCTTACTAGAAGTCCCGTATTCTCCCCTGTATAATGTAAAGGCAGGCTAATAGATGCACTGCACAAGAAGGAACATCCACCTCATGACAGCCTCAAGGTACATTGCTGAGAAAGCGACCGTTGCCAGCCATAACATGGAAAAAAATCCTGTATCAAATTCCAAGAGGGCGGCTCTGCTGTGCTCTCAGCAGAGGATTCAGCATATTGATGGCAGACCTTCTAAAAGGAGGGGAACAAGCAACACCTCAAAAAGAGTTAACAGTAACTTAGATGTATTTTATTTTAATGCAGTTCTTTTCTTATGTAAAAATAAAGGTGGAAAATCCTAAAAAAAAATCCTTTCTTGAGTTTTTTTTTTTTCAAAGCACAAAAGCAAACACCTCCCCCGCCAAGACATTCACACAGATCTAAGCATTCTACCATAAATGCAACAGTGATTACATTCATTTTCCACAGTGCTGAAGACAGTTGAACAGCAAATCAGCCAGACCAGCACTGAAGCACCACAGCTTCTCAGTTAGGAAGATGACAAGAGATGCCACCAAGAATCTGGGGAGTGGGAGGGGATTTGCCAGAGCTATGAATGCAGTAACGACCTGTAGAACTTGAAAGCCCATGCAGGTAACACAAAAAAATTAAAGCAACTACGAATGTTTCTTTTTATAGTCTCTATGGATTTTCAGATAAATTTATATAACTGATGCCTTCAAATACTGAGAGCAAGACTACAAGACAGGATTACAAAATTAAATTCCTGGTAGTCTGCTTTTGTGCATCTTAGATTCAACTCCACAGGAATAAGACTGACCAAAAGTAACCAAAGACACTCCACTCCTTCCTCTCCTCTGCTATGCAGTCAATAAACTCACATAAAACAAATGCCACAAATGGACTAATTACTGAATTCAAACCAAACTGTGGCCACTTACAGTTATTTTTTTCTGTGGTATACAACTGTGTGACAAGAAGTATTCTCCATAAATCTCCAACCCAAGTTTTCAAACAATCAAAACATAAACCCCAAATAATTCTATTTGACCTTCATTATTTAGATCTATGTGCCAAGTCTAATCAGTTCTCTCAAGCACATTCCCTTTTTAAAAACAACTGTAGAAATAGATTTTTCAAACTAAAAGGAACAGAACGCATTGTTTTGATGCTACAGCCTGAAGCCCTTTATCTGAGTTTTATCAAAGTATACTCTATCACAGATCAAAGCAGCAATGACAACTTAATGTTCTTTAAAGTTATATATTGCTGCATAAACTTCCCACTTTTGTCTTTGTGGCCTCCGGCTCAACATGTCATTGGGAGTATATTCAAAGGTCAAGAGACTTTCTTGCAGAAGCCCTCTGTTCCCAAGTGGCAGCTCTAATGATTGCAGCAGTGGAGAGCAGAGCCGGGTAGATTAATTCCATCAGAGCTCTGTTCTCACATACCCTAGAAAATTCAGGTTGTCATTTCTTCTGTCAGATGCTTGGAAGACTATTCTGTACATTACTGAATGAAGGATATGTATGGGATAGTACAATTCCCACACTGACCTATTACTGATTTCATTATCTATTAAAGTATTCTTCTCATTTTAGTATTGAAATCAATATATAATTTTAAATTTCTTTCCATTTAATATTTACATATACCACGTGACTGGCCAAAGTTTAAGCAAAGGTCAGAAGTTACTTGGGCATGTGAGACTTTTTAAATATGTATTTTATCAATTAACTGAAAACTCAGATTGAGTTTACCAGAAAAATACTACGCAATTTTATGTTTAATGAAATGGGTTGAAATTAGTTGTACTTAAGATCTCTTATTTAATAAAAAGGCATAAGAATACACAACAGAACTACAATGCTTCTACAGACATTTTATAAGATCTCTGATATCTTCATGAAGTTCTCAGCTAGAGATGAAGACTTGTCATCATTACTTAAAGCACTCTCACCATCTTCAAAATTCCTATCCATCCTCACCCACCTCACACAAGAGCAAAACCCCTGGAGAAGCAAGGTTTACACTGACTTGAGAAATCAAGGCTTGCTGAAAAGAAGTGTGGGCCAGGATTCAAGAGGCAGTACCAAATCTACTAACAACAGAGAATCCAGTTAAATCTACTCCCATACTCTCAGCAAAGTGTGAATCATCCAAGTACTTCAATATTAGAAGCATCACTCAAACTCCTTTATCTTGGCACAGCTTTTATCTCCTACCTAAAAGCCCTTGAGAGGGATGGCTATGAAGGGAAAGCCCATGGCCTGGAGCTTAGAAAACATATGTGTTCTGGCAAAAATTTTTATTTTCAGAAGCAAAGTACTGCAAATCCAGATGCACAACAGGCTTGAGAGCGCTACTGCTAATAATTAAGTTAGCTCTTCTCTCTCCCGTCCTTATTTCACCTACACCTCACCAGGTTTAAGTCCTTTTCAGAGAAGGAAAGAACAGCAGGGGTTAAAAAAACGCAGGGGTAAAATAAAAAGCTTGGGGACACTGGGGCCAGTTTCTGCAGGTTTGGTGCATGATGACTTTCACAATGATCTCACATGGAACAGTACAGAAAAAGTGGCAATGCTCACCTCAGATACTGTCTGAAAGCACTGAAAGCAGATATCCAGGATTTTGATGCTTCAACAAAAAACAGGGAACAGCAGTTCACAGGCAGCCTTACGCTGATATGCACGTTTATAAATCATGTATAAATCATATCCATTTTAACAGGAATACAGTATAATTAAAAAGCATTTTAGTGTTTAGAACTCTCAGAATGACAGCATGTCTCTTTCCAGACACGATGCCACCATAACTTTCACTAAGATATGTGGCCAGTAAGAATTATCACATAAAAAGAGAACCTTAACAGGTCAGTAGCTGTCCTGATCATATGGAGAAGTCTGAAACACTAATGTAGAGCCCCCTCCTCTCAGACCCTCTTGGGTCTATTAATGAATACACTGTTCACATTTCAAATACAGTCAAAATTCAATCAGGCAGTGATATTTCAAATTAAAACATCACCAAAAACAACATAAAGACCTAAGAAAAGGTGTAATTGACTCAAAATCATTATCATCTTTCTAAAACACCTAAAAAAGAAATAAAAACCTGAAATCAGTAAAGATACATTTTTAAATAAGTTTAAATATTACAAAATTAGTATTAGAAAACTCAAACACTTGGTCATTAAACTTTCGTTTCAGTAGGATTTTAGCCTTCAATTTCTTGACACAAAACCTTAAGGTCAGTTTCAGTTTGCCTCTGATGACTTTTCCACATACATAATGGTTACAGAAGTTGTTTTAAAGATCTATGTCTTATAAAATTGCAGGTACTTGGAAACACGATGCACCAAGCCATGTCACTATTTATTTTTTTTAACTCAAAATAAGCTCATTAACATAGCTTAATTTCCAAATGCTTGTTCCAGTGCTTGTGCTAAATTACAATAGTAAATTATAAGATGGAATTTTCTAGTCCAATAAGCCTGGTACACAAAGCAATATTTGATTTAGTTATTTAAATGTTACAATGAAAGACACTGATGGCTTCTCCCAACTGTTTCCTATTAGTTTTCAGATTAATGAGTTACAGCACATACATACTTAGCACATGCATTTTTGAGAACCTGCTGAGCAGCACCATGAGCAATACCACAGGCCATTGTTAAAAGAGATAGTTTTGTTGAGTTTTTTTTGTTTTTTAACGTCATTTCTGCTACAGTTACGGGAAATATTTCAGTTCCAGTATGCCAAATAAAAGCCTATCTGGAAGAAGCATTAGAACATTTTAAGCATAAAATATAGGTCTAGAATTTTTCTGACTATATGCTTCTACTACTTTTGCCACCAGCATCTAGTGACATTATGATCCTTCCACGGTATACTGAAAAATGTTGTACGATACTAACAAAAAGGCTTTTAAAAGCCTCTCAACAGAGCCAGAAAGTTGAAAAAAATATTCATAACAAGGGGCAAGTCGACGAATAGTGAGCAGCTCTGGATGCACAGATGACTCATTCTGACCAAGAACACAGGTAAGTGTATACACAAAAAACCTCCAACTAATGAAAATTTCCAGAAATTTAATGGGGTTTTTTCCCCTTTGCCTTCACTTCCCTGTCCATGAATTTAAACACTCAGAAGTACCAATAGTCTTCCTGAGACATTAACCCAAACCAAATGTTTGAGCAAGGTAGACTGTTATAAAATCTCCTACAACTAACATCCTTTAATTAAATAGGTACCACTGTGTTTGGACATGCATGAAAGCCTATCTGTAAAGAATATGATTTGTACTATGTACTGCCCTGTGCTTTGGTCTCTTCTATTTATCTCACAAAATCCAGTAACAGTCAGGAACCATCTGCACTGCTATTGTGCTCCTAACTCTGCAGAAATAACTCTCTGCTATAATTTCCTAGGAGAAATTTTTCTTACCAAATATTTCAGTACTCAGACTGTCAGGCCAGGGCTGCACTGGAATTTACACAAGATCAAAACAGGTAAAAATCTTTTCCTCCTAGAAATCCAAAGACTGTCTTAAAGATACTATCAGGTATTTTTATTGTATTGCATTATTTTATTATACATCAGTGCAACATAATTACTGAAGCCTTACTAATCCTAGTGCGACAAACCAATGCGTAACAGGCACATGTGGGTAAGTTCTGCATCCATTTAGGTAAAACCAAAATATTTGTTGTTGAACATAGGAGCTGATGTAAGCCCTAGTAAATTGACTCTTGGTTTTACATAGAAAACTGAATCTAGAAATGAATTATTAAACAGAGGACATACTTTACAGAGCTGTGCAAAGAAGAACATTTTTAATAATTAGGCATCAAGCTACTGCAAGGAAAACAAGGTATTATGATAATAATTAAAAGAGATTTTTATTTAGCAGTCCATGTTTCTTTAAATAGTCACATACTTACAGAGTAAAAAGCTCATGTAACCCAATCTATGTTTTCCTCAAATTCCCACAAGTCCATTTACTTAAAACACCACACTCCTGGATGAGTGCCTGGCGTACCAAACCTGTCCCGTCGTGCATATTTTTATACGTTACTAAATTAGGAAAGCATAGTGGACTAAGGTTATGCCAGTTCTGAAAAAAGAACAGGGTCTGCATCAGTCTGTGCCTCTGCTTTTAAAATCACAATAATCATTAAAAAACCCCCAAAACTTTATTAAACATCAAAGTAATCTACCTTACTCAGATAAACTACTAAACACAGAAGTGACATACAGGAGGAAAGAAATGCCAAATTTATTCCCCTCCATTTTGAAAGCTCTAAGTCAAAATATGGAAAACAAGTTTAAAAAATGAGTTACGACAGCATATTTCAGTGCCAGGGCCTAGAATAAGAATAGATTTATTGGTATGTTGTACCCATGAAGCATGGAAATCTACTGTGAAAAGGTGGTAAGGAAGAGGTTGTTTTTATATGCCTTTAATTAAAGATTTACTGAAATACTTCATATTAAGCTCCATTCAGAATTACTAAGCTGGGTATTCAACTCCTTACCAGAGAAATATTGGTATGAATAGTAAATACAGATATTGTACTCCATAGCAACTTAAAGTAGGAGAAATGAATATGCAATTTTCATGTCTCAGTTTCTCTTGCCCCCAATTAGTAAAGCAAATCCCTAGGCAAAACAGACTTAGCAATAATCAATTAACATTCCAAGGGTTACTTTATAAATAGACAAAGCAGTAATCAACAATTACAGTTTAATATATAATTTTAATAATGATTGAACCCCTTGTCATTGCCACAGATGTTACCTATGTAAGTGAAACAGATCTAGTATTTATTTGTAAGTTCAATTTTTTCAAAATTCATCTTCATAAACTCTTCCAGCCTTCTGGAAGCACGAGCTGCTACAGTTACAAAAACTCACTGATCTTTCCGTTATTAATTTCCTATTAAATTACAGGATTATTAATTATGGAGAGATTCATTATTAATTTCATAATAACGAGTGGAAAGACTCAATCCTCCCTAATAAATCTGACCAACCTCAAAAAGGTGTGGTCTTAACAAATGGAGTGGGAACACCCAACTTCTATTTCTGGCTAACACCGACTCCTGCTGTGGCCTGGAGCAAATTACTTCTGTTAAAAACACTTTTTTCCATTCTGTAAAACGAGGATAACACTCCCTTATCAGCTTCACAGGATCTTTCTCAAATGCTTTGAAGATGAAGCTTTATAAGCCAACAAATGTATTTTAATGAGGCTTAAACTGACTATATTTCTAAGACAATTTGCTTTAAAAGCAAAAAGGATTTGAACAAAAAAGAAATGACAATAGATATGTTATTGACCTCCCCTAAATATTATTGCAGTTTGCACTTAAAAAATACTGAAGTCAGACATACAAGTTTTCCTTCGGACTCCTACCTAAATGAAGCAAAATGGCAACAAGTGGATGCAATATGCAGAGGCCTCCAAAGAAAACACAGAAATGTCAATTTGAAAGGGACACCACACATGGCCTTAGATGGGAAGAAAAGGGCATCTGCTAAACCTGCCTTTGGCTCTTGCAGAGATCTGCACCCCCTTCAGCAATAGCAGCTGCTGGTGCTCCCCAGTTACCGCACTTTCACTTTACAAATTACAGAAAGAGCATCACCGTTTACATGAGGTTTGGTATTGACTGCATATCTATTTTTTTTCCCTCTGATCAATGCACTCAACTCTTGTTTTTTAAAGTTCCCTGATAACAAACACAAAGGAAAACTTGGTCTACAGACCATGTAAAGACAACTGCTTATATGTATTTTTTTTTCCCTTGAAGGGAACTGTGCCAAAAGATGGCAAGGATCATAAACCATACCCTATTCCTTGTTTAATTACTTAGCTTTTGCTTTTGACTTGGCAAAACATAAAACTTTTCATTTTAGTAAATCTATAATTAACTTCAACATTTGCTGAGTAAACATAACCTCATTTTTAATTAAATCTAAGAGCAAGATGCTCCAACTTGCCATGCCTAAGAAGTATTTCTCAAGTAACATGCAATAAAAATACCCTAATCCTTGTCAAATATGAAACTTAAGTCCAACTTTGAATATAACCCACCTTAAGTCATATTTTGTTCAACTGTGCATTCACAAGACCAAAGTGCAAATCTGAAGAGCCATCACTTCACATCAAAAGTTTCCAAGACTGAAGTAAAATAAAATCTAAAGGATAATGTAGCAAAACTGAGAGATAATCTGGGCTTTGGGACTCCTGAAGAATAATTTTTTCAGCAATGTGGTTTTTTTTCCCCCCAAATGAGCCAATAATTTATACACAAAAAGAGAAAACAAATATCATTTCAACAATGGAGTTGAAATATCATATACATTATAAACATCAGAAAAAAAAGAACTTTCTGATTACTTATAAAATTACTTATAAATGAGAAGACTCACAAAAATAATTCATATAGGATGAACTGTAAAATTTTAAATTAAAATTAAATCAATTTCCTGAATAAAGAGAAATGTCTAAGAAATAACAAAATTACGCTTCCTCAAAAACATGTCAAGTCTAAGTCAAGCTTATACATGTACTAATATGATAATACGAAGTAATGACTATCTTTTTTTTATGTTGCAACTCTAAGTTTTCCAGAAAAGATCTCCAGCATTACACATTCCAAATGGCCCTCAAGAATTCAAATTATTTAAGTGCTGCAGTTAAATAGTAGAAAACTACACATTTACTTCATGTTCAAGAATCACATATACCAGACCCAAATGAAAGAACCAAGAAATTGTTAAAGATGGAAACCACAAGATTTACAGTTTGCAGAACAAAAAAATGCTGTGCATTTCAATGAAAAAAGCACTCATGAAGAATTTTATAATATTAAATCTCCTTATCCACAACTCTTTTCAGCTTTACTCTCAAAGATTAGTGATTCTGATTCCCACAGAATCCAGATACTGATGATTCTGCATTAGGCGGTACATGGTTCACTTATTAACCTTAAGCAAATGACTTCAAGAGAATTTCACAAAGCATTTGCTTCCAGCCATTTTACATTATAATTCAATTTCAATACACTTATTCCAGACATTTTTTTTCCCCTTTGCTTCTCATCAAGTTTAGCTTAGTCATCTTTCACCAACTCTCACAATAATTCAGTGTCTCATGATGGCAGTGCCGTTGTTCCAGAGGCAGTGCACAATTAAACCAGGCACCTCGGGGCCAAAGTACGTGATCTTATCCATGGGTGACACCGACTTAATAGTGTTTGCTAAGGTGGGATTACCATTTACACAGTGAGTGTCACAGCAGAGAAAGTGCTTTCTAACCTCCAAGGAACACAATTTCCACGCTTCACCTAATGCCCTTTTTCCCTTCATACGTCCTGTATTGTCCAATTTCTTCAGCAACCTAAGGCTTATATATTCATGCTGTCTGCATGTATTTTCATCATTCTCCCCACCTCCTCCCTCAAAGTAACTTTTTAAAACCAGCTGCACAGTCATGACTAAATCTGAGAAAAGAAAAGAGGTGGTAAGAACTAAATTCTTACATGTCCTATGAGAAGAGGTACTTGGAGCCTAAGGTCTTGCCTCCCACATTGAAGGTGAACCACTGCTGTGGTTTAACCTTTATTAGAACCTGAAGAAACTATACAATTAGACTAAAGACATAAATCTTTAAAGGGATTTATTATGCATACTAATTGTTTTAAAATTAGAGTTATGCCAGACTTCTGTAAGTCAAATCTTAAATAATAAAAATAGATTAAGAGCACAATTGTGGAATCAAAACATTAAAAATGGATAATGAATCAACAGATGCCATTAACTGGATTGTTGCTTACAGTTCTTAATCACAATTAAGGAAAACACAATAGAGAATCATTCTTAAAATATGAAATGCAATAGAAAAGTGCTGTTAAGCATCAGAACACCCACATTTACCATCCAACTGATGTGCAATTGTAATGAAGAGATTTACTAGCAATTAAAGAAATTACGAAGAATATACTTCTAGACATGCATGTAGTTTCAACAAAAAAAATGAGGGTACTTATAACACCAGACACCAAGAAGAAAGAGACAAGAGGAAGAAGGACAAGGGCAACAAATCTAAAGTAAGCTTTTTATGGGGTGACATCATTATGTTGCAAGTTGGTCTATCTGGTTACACAAGGTGAGTACTGATTATCAGGCTTCCTTAACTGGATCCTCTGCTGTGATAAACAGTTCAGTGCCATCTGTGTGATTCCTGCTAAGTCTGGATAAAAATGATGGTCACGAGTTTTGAAAGGTTACTTCCAGGAGTCACAATCCTATACCTGAAAGGTATTTTTTAATGCACATCTTTGAAGTCCATACAAGCTGCCCTAGCAGAAGCTAAATTATACCTTAGTTACTTATTAAAAGCAATTAAGAGTTGTCATTCCCTAACAATGCATTGCAATGCAGTATCTGCTGTAAAGAAAGCAGTAAGCACACAGTATAATGATGTACTGCAGCAAAATCACATCTCATTCTGCTTCAATTAATTAGCTTTGCTAGGTTCCTCACAGAATGCAACTTCAGACTATCATGAAGACTCATGCTACCAATATAATTGAGGATAAAACAATTAGTGAAAACTTACTATTTTCCTCTATTTTTTCAATTGTTGATTATAAATGTTCAAAACTCAAAGACTTCGTGATCAAGTCAGCTTTGGATTCATCACAACTTTACAAAGGAAAACTATGAAAATATGTTTGGAAGCTCTCTTCACTAAGTGTTATGTTTAAGATACACTCAATGCAGTAGACTAACTCTCCAGGGTAAGAGGAAGATCACTCTTGCTCAGACTGGTAACACTCAAGCTGTATGACATCCAGTCATGTTGACAGTGACAGCAACTAAACAGACAGGATTAGTAATAAGAGCAGTAACAGTGCATGTAAAACTGATGGTACATCACTAGCAAAGACAAAGATCAGACACCACTGGATTCTCTGCTTCAAAAACAGACGACAGTGGTATTATTTTTAAGAATGGAAAATTTTCATGCACACAAAGCTAAACTTACTTAGAGACAATGCTCAGCACCACATTTTGTACACTTCAGGAAAAATTAAATGCAGCGTGCTTATGCAGCTGATACCAGTCCTTAATCAAATGTGGTAGACTCAAAATCAGCTCTTCAGTAATGTAAATTATCCTTTTGAAAGTCTTTTTTGGAACCTTTTTAAGTTAATGTGTGAAGTTTTGCAGAAAACGTGTCACTTTTTCTTTGAACAAGTCTTTCTTTCATGGTACAGCACCATAAGGTAAATTATCTTTCAGGAACATAAAGCACACTTGAGTCACTCCTTCCTTTTGAATGTAGGACATCTGAAAATTAATGGAAATTTTACTGGCCTTGGGTCATAATGTTTAACAGGTTTATCTAATTTCATTCCAGAGCATTTACGTAGTCATATAATTTTTTTTCCTTCTAATCGTAATCATCCTTTGACTTGTTCTATTAAGCTTATTATGCCTAGAAAAGTACAAGGAAAGGACAGCTAGATTTCTGCACCCAATGAGCAACTGCAGTATATTTCTTGAGAATAAGCAGTGTGAACTTACAAACACATGAAGGTCACATTGCAAAGTTAGTTACAATTAGACACAAAAGTTAATCCTCCTAGACTAAGTTAGACTCGTCCATTTAAATTCTGGCCTTATGATTCTGATCACCTCTGCAGATGAGAAAATGCACCTAGATTACATAGAGACACTCCAGCTAGAGTCCCTTGGGCAGTTGTGGGATCCTCAGTGTAAGAATATGGAACTGTTGGAATGGATCCAGAGGAGACCACAAGGATGATCTGAGGGCTGGAGCACCTCTGCTATGAGGACAGTCTGAAAAAGTTGGGGTTGTTCAGCCTGGAGAAGAGAAGGCTCCTGAGAGGTCTTACAGCAGCCTTCTAGTACCTGAATGGGGCTACAGGAAAGCTGGGGAGGGACTTTTTACAGACATGTAGTGACACAACTAGGGGGATTGGCTATAAATTGGAGAGGAGCAGATTTAGACTAGGCATTAGGAAGAAGTTCTTCACAATGACAGTACTGAAGCACTGGAACAGGTTACCCAGGGAAGCTCTGGATGCTTCCTGCCTGGAGGTGTTCAAGGTCAGGATAGATTGGGCCTTGGGCAGCCTGATCCAGTGGGAAGTGTCTCTGCCCATGGCGGGGGGGATTGGAACTGGATGGGCTTTGAGGTTCCTTCCGACCCAAACTATACTATGACTCTATGATTTTAAAAATAATTAAAAATTTTAAATATTTAAAAATCACTATTGTCTTATCTCAAAGACTATATACATATATATAAGGACAACAGAAGTAGACTAATGAGTTATATCTGCTCATTAAGTATTTAGAAGGAAAAAATTAATTCAAAATCTTGCCTATGGCCAACATTTTCTGACTTTGTGTCACATTTACTTTGAATAAATTCTGCTTTTTCATTATAAACTAGCAAGACAAACATTTGTTATTTACTGTCATAGCGAGGTAGAACTGCCACAGGCAAACCTATCAGACATGCGCATTTTAGAAATATGAGGCCATTGGGCTAAAAGAAAGGAAGGAAGGACTGGAATCCTTTATATCCTGGAATATTGGAACAAACATCCTTTTGTCATAATGACAGTTCTCTTTGGTTTATTGTGCCTTCTCAAGGAAGTTCAATATTTTCTCGATACAAAGGCAGAGGCTGTTAAATAGATATCTATTTTTCCCCACTTCAGAAACATTTTTCAGGACTTCAGCTCAAGTACATACACTGTGGCTTCTCTTTAACTACAGAGCATATTTGGTACAATACACACAATGGCAATCCCTGCCTAGTCTTCAAAAGCAAGTTGCACCATGCTTTGACACCAAGAAACAAATAAATTTTGCCAATTCAGTTCAAATGGAATGTGTCATTGGTGTAATCCCTCAGACATTTGTACTTACCTGCAGGTAAATATTTCAGCTGGTTGTTAGCCAAGCGAAGATGACGTAAAGATCTCAGGCGGCCAATCTCTGGACACACAATTTCAAGGGCATTATCACTTAGGTCCAGAAACTGCAGTTTAACGAGGGAGCCAATGGCTTGTGAGAGAACAGATTAAAACATGAACGTGACCCAACAGTAATGTTAAAATCTTAATAGGACTATGAGAGGATAAAAAGCCACAGTACCTAACACCTACGTCTGAGCAGGTTTTGACATATTAAAGCCAGTCTCATAACTGAATGGCACAGCTTGTGGAAATGCTTATCTATGTAACAAACAGTACTTGGCAGTGAGGCAGGGAGAAATAATTGTGATGTACAGAATACTCCCTTTTCTCGAGTGTCCTCAGACAATTCTGCTTGGGAATCACCTTTTCCATTCTTTGCTTTGATTCTATCCGATTTATATATTCAAAAAGATTTTAAAGTACTTTCCTGAAGTTGGACACGTAACACTACAATTAAGGCAAGGAAAAGAAACTAGCAAAAGTTCTTGATACTTCAGGTTTTAAATCCATCATGATCTAAACCAGGAAAGCATTCAGCGTGGTAATTGGTTGAAAGCAGAAGACACTCTGGATTTTTGTTTCTGTAGATGATTGCCATTTACCCTTTTCACTTTCTGCAATTAGAACTGGAGCAAACAGCATTTGGGTGCATTTGAGAAGTCATTAAAAGAATTTAACATAGCATAAACAAGGATATTATCAAGTAAGAGCTACACTGGCATATTTTGTATGAAAATCTTAAATGTTTTATGGGAAAATAAAGGAAAAATAGGTCTCTTCAAAGAAGAAAAATGAATATTTTATGATTCCTGCCACTTATTGTAAGCTGGTAGATTACTTACCTTCAGGTACAACAACTATGTTATTTGAATGAAGGTACCTGGGGGGAGAAGAAAAAAAGCAGAGGACACCACCTGTTACCCTCAAGGACTTCTGCTACATAATCAGTTTGCAAAATATGCAGTTTCAGACTGAAAGAGCACTCTCAAAGCCATTCCTCTCTATGACCACAAAAGCTGTGGAAACTATAAATTGGCAATGGATAGGTACTTAAGTTTGGCTTAAACTATTACATGATTAGCATTAAAATAAATAGGAATGACATACAATTATTTAAAGCAAAACATTCAAAATTACAACAATAACAGGCCTTAATTTTGAGAGCTGTAAGAGAAAAACAAGAAGGAAAAAGAATAAAGCAGATAGAATAATCAAAATTAACCATATTTTATCACCAGGTTATTCCATACTAAATGCTGTGTAAGAAAAGAAATTTAAAAAGCTCAAACCCACACAAGTTATGCAATTATGAACATTTTCCCCTGCACATAAACTCCTACACTTTTACTGACTTAAGAAACAGGCACATGATCTACTAATCAACTTTCAAGCCCAGAGTACGTTTTTCAAAAGAAAAAACCAATCTTACACAGTTATTTAGGTAGTTACTGAGGGTGGCCAGATCTCTTACTAACAACATTCAGCACCCTCTGCTGAAGCACTTCCAGTACTACTAATAACAAAAAACCTATTCTTAGACATCATTATTTGAAAGTTTTGTTAAGCTAATTGTAAAGGTATACCAAGTACTTAATGTCCAATCGCTTAGGCACACACAGAAATAATTTGCACAGCCTGGGTTTTTTTTTTCCCCATTCTATTCAAATAGCATTTCTAAAAGCAGAAGCCTGTCCTTTCAGGGAGATGGAGGCAGAGCAAGGACAAAGACTTATGAATGTTTCAAGTGCACAGAGCATCTGGACATTCTCTTTTTATTTAAAAATTGCAGTCATTTAAAGTTTACTAAAAATGCAAAAACATTACAGGTAGCAGATTTGTTTGTATAAACCCTTGCATATAACTTCAGGATAAGAATTCTACTCATCTTAGTTGCAGCTCCTAAAAGTACTTGTGAACGATTTCATTCAAGCTAAAGAGTGTATATCATGAGGCCCAGTACCCCAGCATGACAAACACAATATAGAAAGAAACATAGACAATAGTGACATTTTTTAAAATGTATAGTAAAACTGCTAAGGATGTAATAGTCAGGAAAATGAAAAAAAAATTGTCTTTCAAAATTTAAAACTACTGTAATAAAGTATTCTTGAAACAAATTTTTATTTTGTGGTCTCTGTCAACAAGATACCTCTCAATGTCTGATCAAAAATTCACTTGTACTATTAGAGCTACACAAACCACAGGCCTACTGCCATTCTCTTGGACCAACAGAATGTATGGGATAATGGTGGTATAACTAAGCTCGCTGAACACCAAATAATTAGGTTTCACTCATACCATTCAGTGTTTGTAAAAGATTGGTTTAAACTATAATTTATACAGGCTCTCCTAAAGGCACCATCAGGTAACATGGACATTCCCTGATTCCTTATGGCAAATCAGTAAATACTAATTATGCCAAACAAAAATATTTATTGTACTGCTTCAGAGCATAATCATACTCTCCAGACTCAGGCATGATGAGACAAGACTATCTCTTAAGCAAGCTGGAGACAGTGACCCACAGAGCAGTTCCATTATGCTATGGTCATGTGTATCAGAAAGGTGTGGTTTCAAGGGCCAAATTAAGACGACAAGATCAGAGAGCTGAATGCATTAAGACTATTCAGATATACACCTCCTCCTGCTTGGAGCTTCTCATTAAATAAACAGAATCAATGGTCCATCACTTACTCATCTCCAAGTGAGCCAAATGAGTTATAAGGAGAAAAGATTATATCCCTTTTAACTCCCTGTCAAGGACATCCATTCTTTGGACAAGACTGGATAAACCACTCAGCCTACGGTAATCATCACTAAGTAGTTACTACACCTACTTGCTCATTCCTGTTCCTATTTGATAAACTGTGCCTTGGTTCCAAAAAAACTTACTACTACAATAAGTAAGACTGAGATCATCGGAACCCTGGTAGCTGGTGTGGAAATGAGCAACTAGGAATGGGTTGGAGGCAGCATCCCATTACTCTGGCTCTGTCACACCCATCTGACCATTGTGTTTAACAGTTCCAGTACTTTATCAGGCTGACAATCTACACAAGAGTTGGGGGGCAAGTATTTTTTGCCTTAGCACTGCAGACATTTGTACAACACTTCTTGTTATAAAATAATCAAGAAATTACATAAAAAAACCCCCAAACCACAGGACTAAATACCTCTGGATATACCTCCTTTAAAACAAAAGGAAAAAAGAAAAAAAACAATATTACCTTTTCTTGCCCTACAAGAAAACACTTCACACTTAGGAGAGAGGTTGCACAAAAGCAAAACACTCTAGAATGATTTTTAAGGTAAGATAGATCAGCATGATAAAAATATATTAGAACTCCTACACAAACTCACAATTCCACGAGGTTTGGAAGCTTCTGTGCAAGGTTTTCTGGCTGAAAAAGAGTTAGAGATTTTTTAGGTTTCAAAACAAAAAGCAGACACACACATATTGCATACTTAACTCATTTTAATAACCAAACTAAAACATGTTAGCAGCTAATCAAATTAAAAAGGCAACGCAGAACTTGTATATAATACCCTATTTCAACATCACAGAATAATTTAGTTTGGAAAAGATCTTTAAGATCCCCACTAGTTCTCCATCAGTGCAATCTCAGATACACCAAGGGTGAGGAATTCCTGGCAGAACCAGAACTAAACAAGATGTCTAACTATAATGCATTTTATTTTCTAATGCTGCTGAATTGGGAAATGACCTATTAACTCTTGTGGAGTTTAATCAATTACCGCCAAGCCCGAAGGATGAATCCATAAAACTAGATTTCCATATTTACATAGTAACTTGCATATAATTTTCTAACTGCTAACTGATCCCCAGCTGCAAATCTGTTTCTTGATGGCATTTATAACAATAAACATGTATCACAAAATCAGCTTCACAAGTTTCAGATGTCATGTTGGAAACCGTATTCAAAGTTATTCAAGGTTAAGACACTTTCATTGCTTAAGAAATGTACTTTAAAAATACATGTGTTTTATGGAAAAAGTTTTTACAATAGATGTATGCAGAAACAAATTCATTTTAAAAGCAGCTTGATCTATCAATTTCCTGTTAAAAAAACCAAAAACATTTCACTGTCATGTAAATTTAAGGTATACTACTTCCTAAAATACTTTGTGCTTTTAAAGTTATTATGAAGCAATATGTTAACCTGAAAAAAGTTATGTCATAATATTCTTATGCAGCAAACTGTCACAACCTAGATCTGAAACAAAAATTGTTTTTAACTACGGAGCAACAAAGGATGGCTAAATAAATGAATGCGTTGACATCAAGCATCAAGAAACAGGCTATATCTAAGCAGTTGCTGCCACCTACTGGAAAGTTTGCTGTTTGCTATCGAACATTTCCCTCAGCACAAGATTTTATTTGCTCGAAGAGAGACGCTTATAACTCGGAAAATACACAGTCTACAGTAGGCTCCTGTATAAAAAAAAATCCAGCGTTAACATAAAAAAGGAAGAGGGCATGTGAAAAACAAATTCATCGTCATCCTAAACCCTTTATAAGAATAAGGGTATTAACTTGAATCACAAACTAATTTCACTTTATACGTGACGGTCATGCTCTTATTCTTGCTTTAATTGCTACATAGTGTGAGACACCTAAACTCAGGAGAGAGAGAATTTACAGTTCAGCAATCCAGAACACAAACTCTGCTTATTTTTGAGTACCACAAAAACAATGGGTCAGAGGCAAAGTTGCTCAACACAACAGTCTACAATCACAGAAGCATGAATAGAATCTACAATCATAGAATCATAGAATAATCGGGTTGGAAGAGACCCACCAGATCACTGAGTCCAACCATTCCTATCAATGAAACTAAGACAAAAAAAACTACTCAAGAACAATGAACTGAGAGGTAAAACTAACTCCGCTCTCTACAGGTGATGTGATAACAAGATATGATGTGATAACAAGAGATGACTAATTAATTCCATCACCAATTTAGTGGAAATCGCCTCGCCCTCACGTCCACTGGACATTTTTCAGAAAGCAAACCTGCTGATCAGTCTGAAAAGGACAGCGCTGCAGATCTCATCTCAGTAAAGAACAATTGTTCTTTGATACGGCTAGATCATGCTTCTGACAGTGCCATCAAGCCAAGCTCATATTTCCTTTTAATACATGGGGAAATCGGATTACTGGGAGCCTAATGTTATCAATCGAACATTAAATAAGAAGTTGGAAGATGTGAGGCTGGGAAACAGGTGTGCTACGCAACTTCTCGATACATTCGTTATGTCGCAGCCCCCTATCATTTCCATCTTGTCAACAAACACAAAAATGAAATTATTAGTAGCCAATTCTGTCAATATAACTATTCCATACATTTTCATAGGAGCTGTCTCTCAAAGACTAGAGTCATTTTAGAAAGGCAAAGAACAAAAGCTGATTTGACCCACACTTTTCAAAACTCTGAGGGAATGAACTTGATGGGAGAAAACCATCACCTTACTTCAAAGGAACATGGTGCAGATTTAGTTTTGATGACTGCTAATAATCCATGAGCAATTTAGAGTAGTTATTGATGAGCTAATGCTCATTATCTTGCCGAGAACTAAGAGCAATAGGCTGAAAGTTATATTAAAATTATCACCCCTCAAAGAAATTGGTACATTTTCTCTTTCAGAAAATTACAGTGAAAGGAACACCGCTTCCTTCAATAAACTATTTGTTTTGAACTATTCTCAGATGAGATTCTCTTCCTCCAATGCAACTACCTTACTACTACTGTACTGAAATTGAGAGTATTACTTGTACTACTGGCTTTGTAAAAATGCTAATGATTTCAACTCATCCCCACTCCTCCTATCCTACTTTTTCACCTGTTCTCTCTTTTTGCTAGAGGAATAAACCTGACTCTCTCAACCTTCTCTCACAGGGCTTGTTATCTAAAAAACCCTTGTTGCTGCTTTCTAGGTTCTTTCTCATCCTCCTCAGTTGTTGGAAGTACAAAACCCCAGACTCCATCTTTGCTCCATCTTATACTTTAACAGTATCCAATCATTATTCCCTTAGGCTTGTAATAGACACTCTGAAACTTTGTTTCAAGAAGATATCTGCCTTTTTTGCAACATAGTATAATTGATCTGTTAAATATAGAATCATAGAACAACCAGGTTGGAAGGGACCCATCGGATCTTCTAGTCCAACCACTCCTATCAAACACTAAACCAAGTCCCTCAAGACCTCATCCACCCGTCCCTTAAACATCTCCAGGGAAGGTGACTCAACCACCTCCCTGGGCAGCCTCTGCCACTGCCCAATGACCCTTTCCGTAAAAAAACCTCCTAATCTCCAGCCTAAATCTCCCCTGGTGGAGCTTAAGGCCATTCCCTCTTGTCCTGTCCCCTGTCAGAAGAGCCCAGCTCCCTCCTCTCTACAACCTCCTTTCAGGTAGTTGTAGAGAGCAATGAGGTCTCCTCTCAGCCTCCTCTTCTCCAGGATAAACACCCCCAGCTCTCTCAGCCGCTCCTCACAGGGCCTGTTCTCCAGCCCCTTCACCAGCCCTTCACCTCTGCTCTTCCCATCCCTCCCCTCGATCTACATATAAAATATATGTTACATCTACACATAACGTCTACATATAAACATAAAAGAAGGTTGTGGAGAGGTCTCTTCTCCCAAGCGACAGGGGGCAGGACAAGAGGGAATGGCCTCAAGCTCCGCCAGGGGAGGTTTAGGCTGGACATTAGGAAAAAAATTTTCACAGAAAGGGTCACTGGGCACTGGAACAGGCTGCCCAGGAAGGTGGTTGAGTCACCTTCCCTGGAAGTGTTTAAGGCACAGGTGGACAAGGTGCTAAGGGACATGGTTTAGTGTTTGATAGGAATGGTTGGACTCAATGATCTGGTGGGTCTCTTCCAACCTGGTTATTTTGTGATTCTATGATTGATTTTGCTCACTATAAATAAATATATAAATATACATTCATTAAGTGTCAAAGCAGAACTGTTTACAGTCTTCAGTTAATTTTTAAAGCAGTTTTAATTTATAACCATGAATCCTACCCTCCCATTAAATTATTAAGCAAAAGACTTGCCCAAAACCTACAAGTGTCAAAATAACTCTCTACAACACACGTAAACTTAACTCATTCAACTTGAAGAAAAATCATAAAATCTCTGGAATCTTTTCAGCTATTGGCCCATGAAGTGAAATCTTTACTGAGGAATTCTACTGTATCACTATCAAAGCTTTAAATACTATTCCTTTAAACTTTTTCTAGGAAGCACTGCAAAAAGATGTAATTTTGGTGAACTTTAACTAAACAGGCCCTCCAGCATCTCTGCCCTGGCTACTTTTTTACCTGTCATACCACAGAAGAATCCAAGAGAAAAAAAGAATCTGAATTATTTTGAGGCTTGAGCCTATTGACAGTGGCAAGTTTTGACTCCATGCAGTCTTTTTACCTCAGAATGTCTCATACAGTTATTTATCTTCTCCACACTGAATTCTGAGGTCAGAACATTCATTCCTGGTTAGAATTTGTTCAGCTCAGGGAAAAACAACAAAACATAAAACCACACAAAACAGAAAATCCCACAAACCTGAAATAACTTTTCCTGTTGACAGAAGCCCAGGGACATGAGTTTTCACTGGCACCTTATGAGCAATCTTTGAATTAGACTCTGGGACTGACAATGCCTTTAAATTAAGGCACACACCAAGGCAAGAGTTGTTTGCCCTTAAAAAGGATTGTAGAACAGACTGCACAGCATTGCGTAATATTAGTGAGGTCTGACTATGAACGTGAGGAAAGTGTATAGCAGTTTAAAAAAAACTCTAACCAACCTCACAAGAAAACTCCCAGCAGATGTTCACAGAGCTTCAAAAGGGTAACCCTAATTACATCATAAGATTTCATTGATACTCTTCCTTATCTAAGCACGTTTAAGCATAATACAACCAAATACTCGTATCTCATAGCAGATGACACCATTCAGGATGAGATTTGCTGTAAGGTTGCGGGTTAAATCACCTTGGCTTTCTATGAAAAAATCAGAATTCCTAAACATACAGGCAGTAAACACTACAATAAAGAGGTTGTCATACCAATGTGGTCAGGGAATTTCTTTTCATATAAAGTCTCTCCAAGTACTGTAGCCCCTCATCTTTCAGCAACTCCAAAGGAAAATGATGGAGATTTCTGTAATTTAAGAACAAGTTCTTGTGCTTTTCCAGCTTTGCCTCAGAGATTGTTTTACATAGTTCTGATGCCATGACTAATCCTGCTCCCAGCAACCACATCTAGTGCATTGCATCTTCCAAAAGCAGACCCATTTCTAGGAGACAAAAAGAGAAAAAAAAAACCCCCACATTATCACAGTGTATGCCATGTACTCTTTAGCAGAAATAGGTTGTCATTACATATTATCTGATAATTTATCTAAATATATTTGTTCCAGTTAATACATAAATATTAAGTGGACAGAACATCCACACAATAGATATGTTAGAAGCTTTTGACTATTTTCTGGATAAAGCTTTAGCACTTTTTCAGACCTGCAATAACTAGATCTTAAGTGGCAGACAATGCTTTTCGTCATTCTTTGCCATATACACCTCATATGATTTCATCAATTATCACCACAAAAAAACCAAACCTCTTTCTATAGCCATTATTGATATCCTACATCTGTTCTGTGAGGTGTGCTAAAAGAAGAATCCAGAAAAAGAAAATGCACAATTTATTAGAGGACTTCTTATCTTCAGATGACTAAAACATTTTCCTGTAAATTTGGAGCCAGAACAACAAAAGGCAACAAAAGTTTGTTAAGCTTTCCCATATAAAACTTCTGGAAGAATTTATCACTTGTAAGATAAATTGAAGATAGAGAGCCAGTAAGGCCATTTAAAAGCAATAAACTAATACATAGGAAATCTGAAGCATACATCAAGAAAACTCATAAAAACCTAGAAGCGACAGCAGATTTACATTTCCTTTCATTAAAAGCAAACCCAGGAAGAACTGAATGTCAGGCTTTAACTGACAGTTTCAAAGCCAGAAACCAAAAGTATAACAACAAATTAAAAATTAACTCCTATCTGCAAGAGACCTCACTTAGCTTGTTTTTCAAGTACAACCAAAATTATCACCTTGTCTCGACTAACAGCAGCAACGCTACAACTTAACAGCTGTTGCCTCTTAAGCCCCAAGAGTGTAAGAAATCCAGACTATTTATTAAAGCTACCAGCTTGCCACAGACTCCTGTGGCATTCACTAAAGGCACGGGGCGGCCGCTCTGCCCTGGGTGGGACTGGAGGAACCGCTCTGTCCCGGGGGCCGGCGGGAACTCGGGGGGTCGCTCTGTCCTGAGGGCTCGGGGGCTCGGAGGTGTCCCGGGGGCGGGTCAGGGGGCTCGGAGGTGTCCCGGGGGCGGTGGGCAGGCAAGGGAGCCGCACGCACCTTCCACCACCTGCTCCCCACCTCACCCACCGGCGCCGCTGTGGTCTCTCCCCGCGCTTCCGGGCGGCAGGTCGCACTGCAGCCACGTGACTCTCGCGAGACCGCCGCCACTGCCTCACACCAACTCTCGCGAGAGCTCGGCCGCACCGCAGCTTCGGACCCGCCCAGGCTCTGACCCAATCACTAAGCGCTTCACC